>CM053269.1:81917153-82072895 GCA_028583415.1 Protea cynaroides
GGAGGGGGGTGGGTGGGGGGGGGGGGGGGGGGGGGAGGGGGGGGGGGGGGGGGGGGGTGGGGGGGAAGGGGGGGGTGGGGGGGGGGGGGGGGGGGGGGGGGGGGGGGGTGGGGGAAAGGTGGGGGGGGGGGGGGGGGGGGGGGGGGGGGGGGGGGGGGGGGGGGGGGGGGGGGGATGGGGGGGGGGGGGGGGAAGGGGGGTGGGAGGGGGGGGGGGGGGGAAATGGGGGGGGTGGAAAAGGGGGGGGGGATAGGGGGGGGGGGAGGAAGGAAAAAGGAGGGGGGGGAGAGGGGGGTGAGTATTGGGGGGGGGGGGGTGGGAAGGGGGGGGGGGGGGGAAGAGGGAAAGGAAAAAAGAGGGAGGGGGAAGGGATAAAAGGGGGGAGGGGAAAAATAGGGGGGAGGGGAGGGGGGGGGGGAGGGAGGGGGGGGGGGGGGGAAAAATAGGGGAAAGTAAAAATAAAAAGAAGGGGGGGGGGGGGAAAAAAAAAAAAATAATTTTAAATTAAAAAAAAAAAAAAAAAAAAAAAAGGGATAATAGGAGAAAAAAAAAAACGCTTTTTTAAAAAAAAATTTTTATAAAATAAATATGTGGAGTGTAGGTTTTTAAGAATGGGGGGGGATGGTTGGGGAAGAAAAGATAAAGGGGGGGGGGGAAAATTTTTCCTAAAAATAAAATACCTCAAATATGATTTTTGAAACGTGAAGTACCTATGGTATGATTTTTCAAAACGTTAGGTACCTCCAATGAAATTTATCCTATAAAATTTAAAATACTTCACTTGCTGATGAGGACACAAACAATGGATATCAGGTTGTCCCTCTAGTGTGATGCTATTGTAGGGAAGTCAGAATTTAAAGACAAGCTGGAGGTACAAAGGATTTAAATAAAAAAAATAGCCATAGCTCATATATAGGGGTATTGACAGTCTAGGGTGTCAAAATTTGGTCAAAAATTGAATCCACTCGATTCGGTGTTGATCTAATCGAAACTGAACCCAAATTTTATTGGGCAATAATTGTGTTGTATTTTTATAGCCCAATGAAAAATCGAAACTAGAACTGACCAATTGATAAGTTCAAACCAAATTGTACTAATAGGATTGAAACTGAATCAACCCGATAATAGACCGACAAGAGTTCATTAAAAGCCAACATTTATAAAATATATATAAATGTAGGAAACCAACACCGAGACCTAACCAGCCCGATAGAGCTCATTAATCCAACTTGTTACTACATAGTACATATACATATGGTAAACTAAAACTGAACTGAGATCGAAATGATAGCTGTCCAATAAAAGCCCATTAACCCAACATGATGAAAATTCGAAATCTATCCAGACCGAAACTGAAACCAGATCGAACGGTTTTTTTTATTGGACAGTAATTGGCTTTAGGTGTATGGGCTCGAAATCAGACCGAACCGGTCTGTTTACACCCCTAATTGACACCGTTCCAGTATCAATGACTGTTGAAATCGACGACCACCCCCCCTCCGGTCCCAAATACTAAAATACTTTGTGTATTTTGAGGTTTCTCTAATGGTCCAATGACATCACATGCAAAGGAATTGGTGTTTTGTCACAAGCTGGTGTTAATTAGAGTGAGTCTATGCATAATGGATAGCAAGAGCTTTTATTTGGAGGATCCGCAACATTCACCAGCCTATATACTCTCAAACTGTTAGATTAGAATCCAGATCAGATAAATTTGAAACTTGTAACTATATCAAGGTATAATATTCCATCCATACCCTAATGTAGCGCATGTAGCCCAACAATGATGAATTGATTTCTTTGATCACTTAGGCCTTGGTTTCTTGGGTTCGACTTCCTCTAGGCGTCTATTTTTATGTTTTCTCTTTGCCTTTTTTTTAAAATCTATAATTTAATTCCTCTTTGCTTTTTTCAAAAATCTGTAATTTAATTTAAGAAAAAAAAAAGAAAAAAAAAAAGGGTTGACTTTGTATGTCGACCCTGTGAGCTAAGGGTGTCAATGGGTCAGTCCGGGCCGGTTTCGGTCCGGGTTGAACCGGTGTTGGGTTTTATAAGTCCAGTCCAAAACTTGTCCATTAAGAATACAGGTTGGGTTGGATTGCACTGAAGACAATAATTAACGGGTAGGTCCGGTGTCTGTTTGCTATCGGGTTGGGCTTATTGAGGTGATTTCGGACTGGTTCGGTCCGGAACGGGTTTATTAAACTTATTGAGCCTATTTTATATGTAAGATATATAGCCTATTTTATTATTTCTATCTATAAAATTACGATCACTCCTTCTATATGTATATAATTCAGTAAATTGTAACAATTAACATACTCTTTTCAACTATAGATTCACATAATCTTTCGGATCAAGAAGTGAACTATAACAGTGTAATATAATCCATCAAAATTTAAAACCATTAAAATTAAGAAACTAGGCCTAGATGGACCTTACCGGTGTTTGGGTTGAGTATTATTGGTTCGGACTAGTTCGGGCTTCTTAATGGGTCGGTCTGGTCTGGTTTCGGTCTCGGCTGAAACGGTGTCGAGAGCTCTATAGCCGAGACCATAACCTGTCCATTAATGTTCCGTCTGGGCTGGGTTCAGTTTATATTGAGCTGGCTCGGTCTGCGCTACCAGGCCGGGCCCATTTTTGACACCCTTACGGTGAGCATTCAATCGCCTGAATACTTACACACGACCCGTATGCCGTCACCCGAATCCGGCACAGCATGCTCTTCTTACACGAATCACTGTCTCTACCCATTCTCTTCCTGAGTCCTCTGACATTGTTAAGAAGCTCACTGACTCGGATGAGTTTGTGAACCATGAATCCGGTGTTGTGACCACTTTGCCGGCATCTATGTAGATCGAGTTAACTGTCTTGAATGTGTTGTCGTCTCCTCTGAAAGGAGAATGGTAAAGGTCACCATTAGTGGAATGCAGAGCGAGAAACTGGCAGGGGAGTGGATCGATCAAGAAGGGGAGTTGGATCTCCATGAAGATCTCATCTCCGAAGATCAACGTTGGAAGAGATTGTTGGAGACGAAGGTAATGGCAGGGTTAGTGTTGGAAATATAAAATAAAATACCTCAAATATGATTTTTGAAACATGAAGTACCTATGGTATGATTTCTCAAAACGTTAGGTACCTCCAATGAAATTTACCCTATAAAATTTAAAATACTTCACTTGCTGATGAGGAGACAAACAATGGATATCAGGTTGTCCCTCTAGTGTGATGCTATTGTTGGGAAATCAGAATTTAAAGACAAGCTGGAGGTACAAAGGATTTATTTAAATAAAAAAATAGCCATAGCTCATATATAGGGGTATTGACAGTCTAGGGTGTCAAAATTTGGTCAAAAGTGAATCCGCTGGATTCGGTGTGGATCTAATCGGGACCGAACCCAAATTTTATTGGGCAATAATTGTGTTGTATTTATATAGCCCAATGAAAAATCGAAACTAGATCTGACCAATTGATAAGTTCAAACCAAATTGTACTAATAGGATTGAAACTGAATCAACCCGATAATAGACCGACAAGAGTTCATTAAAAGCCAACATTTATTAAATATATATAAATGTAAGAAACCAACACCGAGACCAAACCAGCCCGATAGAGCTCATTAATCCAACTTGTTACTACATAGTACATATACATATGGTAAACTAAAATTGAACAGAGACCAAAACGATAGCTGGCCAATAAAAGCCCATTAACCCAACATGATGAAAATTTGAAATCGATCCAGACCGAAACTGAAACCAGATCTAAATCGGTTTTTTTTTATTGGATTGTAATTGGATATAGGTGTATGGGATCGAAGTCAGACTGAACCGGTCTGTTGACAACCCTAATTGACGCCGTTCCAGTATCAATAATTGTTGAAATCTACGACCACCCCCCTCCGGTCTCAAATACCTAAATACTTTGTGTATTTTGAGGTTTCTCTGATGGTCCAATGACATCACATGGAAAGGAATTGGTGTTTTGTCACAAGCCGGTGTTAATTAGACTGACCCTATGCATAATGGATAGCAAGAGCTTTTATTTGGTGGATCCGCAACATTCATAAGCCTATATAATCTCAAACTGTTAGATTAGAATCCAGATCAGATAAATTTGAAACTTGTAACTATATCATGGTATAATATTCCATCCATATCCTAACGTAGCGCCTGTAGCCCAATAGTGATGAATTGATTTCTTTGATCGCTTAGGCCTTGGTTTCGTGGGTTTGACTCCCACCAGGCGCGTTTATTTTTATGTTTTCTCTTTGCCTTTTTTTTTTAAATCTATAATTTAATTCCTCTTTGCTTTTTTAAAAAATCTATAATTTAATTTAAGAAAATAACAAAAAAAGGAAAAAAGGGTTGACCTTGTATGTCGACCCTGTGAGCTAAGGGTGTCAATGGGTCAGTTCGGGCTGGTTTTGGTCCGGGTTGAACCGGTGTTGGGTTTTATAAGTCCAGTCCAAAACTTGTCCATTAAGAAATCGAGTTGGGTTGGATTGCACTAGACACAATAACTAACCGGTTGGTCCGGTGTCTGTTTTTTATTGGGCTGGGTTTATTGAGGTGACTTCGAACTGGTTCGGTCCGGACCAGGTTTATCAAACTTATCGGGCCTATTTTATATGTAAGATATATAGCCTATTTTATTATTTCTATCTATAAAATTAGCATCACTCCTTCTATATGTATATAATTCAGTAAATTGTAACAATTAACATACTCTTTTCAACTATAGATTCACATAATCTTTCGGATCAAGAAGTGAACTATAACAGTGTAATATAATCCATCAAAATTTAAAACCATTAAAATTAAGAAACTGGGCCTAGATGGACCTTACCGGTGTTTGGGTTGGGTATTATTGGTTCGGACTAGTTCGGGCTTCTTAACGGGTCGGTCTGGTCCGGTTTCGGTCTGGGCTGAAACGGTGTCGAGCTCTATAGCCGAGACCGAAACCTGTCCATTAATGTTCGGTCTGGGCTGGGTTCGGGTTATATCGGGCCGGCTCGGTCTGTGCTAGCCAACCGGGCCCATTTTTGACACCCTTACTGTGAGCATTCAGTCGCCTGAATACTCACACACGACCCGTATGCCGTCACCGGAATCCGGCGCAGCATGCTCTTCTTACACGAATCACTGTCTCTACCCATTCTCCTCCTGAGTCCTCTGACATTGTTAAAAAGCTCACTAACTCGGATGAGTTTGTGAACCATGACTCCGGTGTTGTGACCACTTTGCCGGCATCTATGTAGATCGAGTTAACTGTCTTGAACGTGTTGTCGTCTCCTCTGAAAGGAGAATGGTAAAGGTCACCATTAGTGGAATGCAGAGCGAGGTACTGGCAGGGGAGTGGATCGATCAAGAAGGGGAGCTGGATCTCCATGAAGATCTCATCTCCGAAGATCGACGTTGGAAGAGATTGTTGGAGACGAAGGTAATGGTAGGGTTAGTGTTGGAAATATAAAAATAAAATACCTCAAATATGATTTTTGAAACATGAAGTACCTATGGTCTGATTTCTCAAAACGTTAGGTACCTCCAATGAAATTTACCCTATAAAATTTAAAATACTTCATTTGCTGATGAGGAGATAAACAATGGATATCAGGTTGTCCCTCTAGTGTGATGCAATTGTAGGGAAATCAGAATTTAAAGACAAGTTGGAGGTACAAAGGATTTAAATAAAAAAAATAGCCATAGCTCATATATAGGGGTATTGACAGTCTAGGGTGTCAAAATTTGGTCAAAAATTGAATCCGCTCGATTCGGTGTGGATCTAATCGAAACCGTACCCAAATTTTATTGGGCAATAATTGTGTTGTGTTTATATAGCCCGATGAAAAATTGAAACTAGATCTGACCAATTGATAAGTTCAAACCATATTGTACTATTAGGATTGAAACTGAATCAACCCGATAATAGACCGACAATAGTTCTTTAAAAGCCAACATTTATTAAATATATATAAATGTGAGAAACCAACACCGAGACGAAACCATCCCGATAGTGTCACACACCAATTCCGCACTATTCAGAATAGTGTGATGAACCGTTAATAAACCAACGGTTCAATCAGGATCTCAAATAGGCTGTGTCCATTTGTTTAAACCATACACATCCACAACCATAATCAGAGTGAATAAACAATAGCGGAAGTCTTATATATTAAATGAACTGAGAGTCTAGCTGTGATAAAGTAAATAAATTATCCAATTATCTCCAAAAAAGCTAAGACATAAATTAAAATAATTAAATCAATTACATTGTCTGTATAACTTAAACAAAATCTAATCGAAAATGCAGGAGTTGCACTCGGATGATGAATTATGCGACTCCATCATCACTTCTGCCTCCATTGCCGCCACATGCCCGTATGTGGGAGCATTCAAATAATCTTCCACTGTGGCACCTACATCATCAAATAAAAATATTCGACATCGAAAAGGGTGAGCACATATCACTGCTGAGTGAGCAAACAAAACAATGTAACAAACATATGCATGCATTCAATTTATATCTTTGGTCTGGTTCATAAGTTTACAATGTGTAATAGAAAGGATTGGTGGCCGCCGCACTTCTATACACGAATGTGTGGAACCGCCCAATGGATCAAACACCATTGCCGTCCCCACATGCACCCACCATGGAATAGGGATAGAGCTAAAGTGCTTAGGATCGCACCGCATCCCACTTCCCCTGATGCCCTACCCATACCAACACGTAAGCCCCTGCTGGCGAGAGCTTGCAAACTAGGCTTGCAACTAACCAATCCTAATGTCAAACAGTGTATCCAAGGCCTCACCCCAGCATCCCTCAATACGTCCATAGAGATAGAGCTAAGGCCCCCCGGTAGAGTCAGAAACTACACGGTCCGAGACCACCTCCCTTGATGCCCTATGACGTAATAGTTCTGCTAAGGTAATGGCGATACGACGATGTTAGTAGACAAGACTTGAGTAGAGATAGAGCTAGAGTCTGGTGACTAGGATGAACCAGTGTCATATCCTCCCCCTGAAGCTCGACTCGCATCAAGTACACTAACCACACATATACATTTACATGCCTATTCCTAGCATCATCATCGTCATCATGTTATCAATAAACAGAATTAAATATGCATGAATAGTAATAACAAGAATAGTGGATGACATGTGATATGCACATTACAATCATACAAGCATAGAATCATTCATGGTATTTGACTCAATAAATAAAACAGTTTATTATTAGCCAATTAGTTTAGGTCTTATTCCCTCACCTTTGATTGCTAGTAGATCCTCGTTCAAGCTTTATAATTCACTTTTAAACCATTGGAAAGACCTAACAAGTCGATAGATTTTAATTAGAATTAATTCCAATATGTTTTAAACTAACTAAAACTGTAGGGTCGTAGGTGGGTAGCTCCTAGGATATCAGTTTCTGTGACCACAAGGGTAGGGTCGCAGGGTAGGGTAGCACCTAGGGTAGCAGTTTCTGTGACCCTAGGGTGTAGGGTCGCAGGTGGGGTCGGATACCATTTGACCCTATGTGTGACCACACCCTCCTTGGGACTTCCCGAGGGCAAGTGGTCGATTATGTGGTCTCGTAGGGTCGGATATCATGCGACCCTACGTGCGACCACACGTGTTCTGAGTCGGCCTTTCATTCTAAAGTCCATTCCTTCATGTTTGAATCCTTTGGCTTTAAATCCTTTGGCTTACTATCATGGTCCATCCTATGCTTGTTCTATGGCTCATAACTACAATTTATACACCATTCATTGTCCATAATGATTTCCTTCATGGAATCTCTTGGAATTTGTCCATGGATGGCTGATTTGGGTTTCTCCTAATCCTATGTTCTTCATAAACTTTTATAGGCTCCCAATTCATGTAGAGATTTAGGATCATACCTTGGATTTGCTGAGATTCAGAGGTTTCTCTGAACTTCTTCTTCCTTAGTCTTCTTCTTCAAGTTTCCTTCTCTTCCTTCTCTTCTCTTTCTCTCACTTTCAATTAAGACTCTAAAGGAGTGAAAGAGGCTAAGGGATATCCTATTTTGAGAGGAAAACCCTACATAATAAGTCCCAATGAGTTTAGGAAAGACCCCCCTTGAATTAGAAAGGTTTCCTAATTTTTGGATTCTGTCTGTTATCGTAGGGTTGCATGTAGGGTCATAGAATCCGTCGGCCCTACGTTTTTTTAGTCATGCGACCCCACAACAAAAAAATCATGGGTTGGACTCTTTTGAGGTGGGGTCGATCATACCTGTTTAGGCATGCGATCCTACCCTCATATTTGACTGTTTTTGAGTTAAACTTCATAACTGCTCTTGTGGTTTCTTCACGCACTTGGTCCACTTGGCTCGACCATGATAGGTAGACCTGATACAAGGTGGTAAGATCGGTTAGTTCGATACGGGTCTTACAACTCCCCCCCTCTTATTCAAAATTTCGTCCTCGAAATTCGCACATACCTTCTGAGTCGAAAAGATGAGGATATTGCTTTCGCATAGCATTCTCTTCTTCCCATGTGATCTCTTCTATATCTCGGCTCCTCCAGGTGACCTTAACATAATATATGTCACGGTTGCATAGTCATTGAACCTTTCGGCTTGTGATTTCAGTTGGTGCTACTTCGAATGTCAAGTCATCAGTTAGATCTGGTGGATCCACTATCAAAACATGTGTTGGATCTCTGACGTACTTCTTTAATAATGAGATATGAAAAACGTCATGCACACTTGACATAGATGGTGGTAGTGCTAACTGGTAAGTCACTTTTCCACGTTTAGCTAGAATCTCATATGGCCCGACATATCTCGGACATAGCTTCCCTTTCTGTCGAAATCATTTTAAACCTCGCATAGGTGATACATTTAAGAATATCTTATCACCTACAACAAATTCAAGGTCTCGACGTCGAGTATCTGCATATGGTTTCTGACGATTCTGAGCTGTTCTAACTCTTTCCATGATAATGTCAACCACTCGACAAGTCTCTTCAACAAACTCTGGTCCAACGATGCTACATTCTCCAACTTCATTCCAAAACAGAGGAGTTCGACACTTCCTACCATACAGTGCTTCATAGGGTGACATCTGCATAGTAGCCTGATAGCTGTTGTTATAAGCGAACTCGATCAATAGTAGTTTCTCATCCCATGAACCTTTGAAATCAATTACATAGGCTCGAAGCATATCTTCTAAAATCTAAATAGTACGCTCCGACTGTCCGTCTGTCTGAGGATGAAATGCATACTAAACTTCAACGTTGTACCCATAGCCTTTTGTAATCCTTCCCAAAAATTTGAAGTAAAGCGTGGGTCTCTATCGGACACGATGCTTTCAGGTACACCATGTAATCTGACAATGTTATCCACATATAGCTTGGCTAACCTCTCCAGGGTATACTGTGGTCGTATAGCTATAAAGCGAGCTGTCTTAGTCAGATGATCTACAATCACCCAGACCGCGTCAACTACTTGAGAAGTCAATGGTAAGCCGGTGACGAAGTCCATAGTGATGCAGTCCCATTTCCATGCTGGTTCTGGCAGTGGTTGCAACAATCCTGTAGGTCTTTGCCATTCAGCCTTCACCCTCTGACAATTTAGGCATTGAGACACAAATTTAGCTACATCTGCTTTCATTCTTCTCCACCAATATAATTTTTTCAAATCATGATACATCTTTGTACTTCCATGATGTACCGAATAAGCGGTGGTGTGAGCTTCCTTCATTAGTTGGAGTCTAATGTCCAAGTTTTCCTTTTTAGGAACACATACTCTTCCTTTGTACTTCAGTACATTTTCATCGTCCAAGATGAACTCAGGAATAGTCCTACCTTTTTTGATGTCTTCTTGTACCGTTCTCAGATAAGGGTCTGATTTAATAGCGGCTTTCACTTCATCAATTATATCAAGTACAATCTTCAATGTTACAAACATATTTGAAAACTGATGAATAAACCCTTAGTTGATTGATCCACCCAGTGCATCTATCACGAACTGCTCATTACCATAATGGAATACTTTTCCTGACATTGCCGCAGTCGTGTTAACCTCTCCTTGGGATTTTATCATTGCTTTTCTACTTAGCGCATCAGCAACTACATTAGCCTTTCCTGGATGATACATAATCCTTCAATAATTCCAACCATCTTCTTTGTCTCATGTTCAACTCCTTCTGATTAAAAAGATAAGTGAGACTCTTATGATCTGATTTAATATGAAATTTCTCTTCATACAAATAATGTCTCTATATCTTGACAACATGTACTACTACTGCTAATTCCAAGTCATGAGTGGGACAGTTCTTCTCATGTGACTTCAGTCATCTTGAAGCATACGCAACAACTTGTTCTCCTTGCATAAGTATACTTCCTAAACCCAATCCAGACACATCGATGTACAAGGTAAATGGCTGTCCTAGAATAGGGATAGTCAAGATTGGAGCAGATATCAATCTAGCTTTCAATGTTTGGAAACTTTTCTCACATTTGTTGGTCCAAACAAAATTTTCTCTTTTCTTAGTCAAACTGGTGAGAGGTGCGGCAATTCTAGAATAGTCTTCCACGAATCGTCGATAATATCCATCTAGACCTAGGAAACTTATAATTTCTGCAACACTTTTAGGTGCTTCCCACTTCACAATGGCTTCAATCTTGCTAGGATCCACTTTAATTCCTTCAGCGGATACAACATGACCTAAGAAAGTGACCTCATTTAGCCAAAACTCACACTTTGTAAATTTGGCGTAAAGCTTCTCTTTCCTTAGTCGCTGCAGAGTGGCTCTTAGATTCTTGACATGAGTTTTCTTGTCCTTCGAGTAGACCAATATATCATCAATAAATACAATGACCGACGTATCCAACATATCATGGAATACCCGATTCATGATTTCCATAAAAGTTGCGGGTGCGTTAGTCAATCCAAAAGACATGACTAAAAATTCATAATGTCCATATCTTGTTCTGAATGCTATCTTTGGAATATCACCGTCCTTAATCTTCAACTGATGGTATCTTGACCGAAGATCAATCTTAGAGAACACTTTGCCACCTTGCAACTGATCGAACAAGTCATCGATCCGAGGCAATGTGTATCGATTCTTGATTGTCAGCTTATTCAATTCCCGATAGTCTATACACAGTCGAATGCTACCGTCCTTCTTCTTTACAAATAATACTGGTGCTCCCCATGGTGATATGCTAGTTCTGATATAAACTTTGTCCAATAATTCCTGTAACTGTACCTTCAATTCCTTCAGTTCAGTAGGAGCCATTCGATAGGGTGCTTTAGATACTGGTGCGGCTTCGGGTATCAGATCTATAACGAACTCTGTCGCTCGATCGGGTGGTAGTCCTGGTAATTCTTCAGGAACTACATCTGGAAAGTCACGCACAACATCAATATTCTCCATTCGTCGTGCTTCCTTGGTGAGGCTGACCACTGATACTAGATACCCAACTCTTCCTTTATCGAGGCATTTTCTAGCCTTTAATGCAGAGAGGATGAGTTTTCGTTTATGGGGAAGTTTGGTTCCCACAAAACTAAACTCTGCTCCTTCCTTATCTTTAAATGTCAGCTTCTTTTCTGCACATAATAGGTTTGCAGAATGCCGAGCTAACCAATCCATTCCCAAGATGACGTCAAAGTCTACCATCTCAAGTTGAATCAAAATTGCATCCAAAGTCTTCTCGCCAATAAGAACTGGACATGGTCCATAATCTTTTTCTAATTCCACTTCTAATCCCATAGTGATCATACAAGCATTTTGTAGTCTAAAGATTTGAGGGGTAGATTCAACTTCTTTCCAAATGTCATAGATATAAAAGAATGAGTAGCTCCAGAATCAAAGAGTACTCTAGCGGGTATGCCATTAATAGGTACGATACCTGTTATTTGTTTTAATTTAGTCTACATGCTCACACAATGTAACACAAAATGAAAGGTTCAGGTCATACCTGTGATCACATCAGGCGATGCGGCAACATCCTCAAATGTAACAGCATAAACCTTTCCAAGCTATAGTTGCTTTCTGGGCTTAGGACACTCCCTCGAATAATGTCATATTTGGTTACAATTAAAGCATTTTACTCCTTCGTTATTTTGCTTTTGTTGCGATTGAGCTGCTGGAGTAGTCTTGGCTGCAGCATTGAAGCCTTGAGTACGGAAGGGTTTGAATGTCCTTGTATTCCCTCCATTGTATGAATTTCCATTTGACCTTTTAATACCCCTATTTTGAGCAAAGTAGCTCTCCTTCTGGCTCGACTCTATCACTCGAGTAATCTGTACTGCTTCGTTGTAAACTTTCTTTTCCAAACCCAGAACATGCTCACGGAAGCTTTCCCTGAGTCCCATGATGAACCTTTGGGTCTTTGTGTTTTTCTCTTGCATGCTAGCGGGTGCAAAGAAAAACAGCTCTTCATAATGCTATTGGTATGCACCCACAGTCATTTGCCCCTCATATAAACTCAGGAACTCTCTTTCTATAGAATCTCTGAAACTTCTGGGGAAGTACTTCTCAAAGAACGCCTCTTTATAGATAGCCCAGGTCAATTGGGCGTGCTTGGTTAACAGATAAGTCTGTGTGGACTTCCACCAGTGGTGTGCATCGCCTTTTAGCATGAATATTGCACACAGTACTTTCTCCTCCTCATTTACTGTCATCATCATAAAATTCCTCTCCATTTCGTCGATCCAATGTGCTAACCACAAAGGATCAACTAGTTTACCATTACATTCTTTAGGCTTCATCTTTAGAAAATGTTCGATCAGTCGGGAGTGGTCCAGCTGATACGGAGCATAGGCCCTATACATAGGTGGTTGGTACTGGTAACTACCTTGAGCTACCTCAGGATTCTGCATTGGAGCCTACATAACTGGTGTTTGAGGTGCTTGGGGTACCGTGTTGCTTCCCCCTGGTACTGTCCTATCTTGCCCTGCTGGCATAGGTGTCGTATGGGCAGTTGGAAAAACCATTCCTATAGTAGCTTGCATATTGGCTTGCACTTGCTGTATTTGCTACAGTTGTTGTGCCAAGTTCATTATGGCTGTAGCCAAATCCATAGGTGGGACTGGTAAGTTTGTAGGATTTACCTGGCCATTAGCTACTGGCGGTGCCATATTTAGATTATCTTGTGCTTCAGGATTTACATGGCTGTCTTCCTCCACAGGTGGTGGTGGTGGTGGAATTGGGTTACTGCCTCGTCTGGTCACTCTTCACCCAGCCATTTCCTATTCTAGTGGTGGTAGTGTCTGAAAACAATCATAGAACATGTGAGACAATCAATATAAGTTGTTCTCAAGTCAAACTCCAACTAATCAATATAAATTTCCAATTTTTCAAGTCATTTAGGGAAAATATAGAATTTTCCATCGTAGGGTCGATGGTAGGGTCGGTCCTTATGCGACCCTAGGGTATGCAACCCCAGAAACCCTGTCAACTCACCGAGAGCCTAGGGTAGATCGTAGGGTCGGTATATGTCTGATCCTAGGTCCGACCCATGGTGTCTGTCAGATCACCGAGAGCCTAGGGTCGATGGTAGGGTTGCACATTTTGTCGAATTTTGCGACCCTATGATCCAAAATCAGGTTTTTAAACCTAATTTTGGATTCATTTCCTATTCTTTCTCTTTTCTTCCAACTCAACTCGCTTCCCCTGAGTTGCTACAGTATCGACCCCTAGGGTTTGGTGATTGTTTCTTCCATTCTCGACTCCCACTCCTTCTCTTCAGGTATGCTCTCTACTGTTTCCCATTTTTAAGCTTTCTAAACTAAGTTTTCATCCATTTACATCGTTTTCTTCAAATTAAAATTTTTCTAATCGTAAAAATTTAATTTTTATTGGGGGCTTTTGCTAGTGGTCACCCAATGGACGTAATCCCTAAAAAATATTTGAGTTTCATCGGTTGGTTATCGAGAAACTTGAAATTTTCCATTTTTGACCTAATTTTTGAGATTTTTCTAATTTGTTGAAATTTCTTCAAATTCGATCTTCCTAGATTAAATTTCCAACTCTATGAGCATTGCAAGATGGTTTGGAACCTATGTAAGTCTTCCTGCCCAGTTGTTTGGGTGAAAAGTGAGGCTTTTAGCCAAATCATCCCGTTGTAATGCAGAAATTTTAAGTTTTTCACCATATCTAATATCTTGTTTATTTTTCTGTGTCTTTGCAGATAGTATGGCTCGTACGAAGGTTCCTAGGGCTCATGATCCCGTTATTTTTCACTCCAATGAGGCAGAAGCTCGGTATGCTCGCTATGAGCGTAAGAAAGTATAAGGGGGTCGCTATGTAAACTTGGCTAGTCTAGCCTTGTTTAACGTGGAGGGGGCATTTGGTGACATGGGCTGGCTTCCTATGATCACCTATGAGGCTTGTACTTGTCCTCCTTTGGTGAAGCAATTCTATTGCAACCTCCAAGTAGTGGGGGATTGCAATGATACCGAGAGGGGTAGGGAGCTCAGGATCACTAACTACGTAAAATGGGTGGAGGTTTCATTTAACTGTCAGCAGTTGGTTAATCTTTTGGGCATATCAAATGACGGCCCTTTGGTGTACTGTGCTCATAAGGAACGCCAGTTCCTATCCTTGGCGATGCATGCTGAGATTGATAGTCAGCTCCTTAGAGGTGATCGCTGGGAGATGAAAGCGATCAACCGATGGCCAGAGCCTCAGATGTACTACAAAATCATCCAGCACAACCTGATTCCATAGAGTGGCCACTATGATAGGATTTCTCAGTTGACCCAGTATGTCCTATACTGTATTTGCACTAGGCAGCCTGTCTGCCTACCATATATCATCATCAGGACTATGATCCGTGCTACGCTACCTGGTCAGCTAGGCAACCTGCCCTACGGACGTCTGATCACTACACTGCTCACCCGCCTACACGTTGATTTATTAGATGAGAGGATTCATGAGGATACCTCCTCATTGGACCTTGACTGGGAGGCTATCTGTAGGATGGGTATGCGAGATGCTCAGGTCAGTAATGATGAGAGGAACGCTCTGGTGTGTCCTCGTACTCGAGTAGAGATAGCAGACGCTGAAGCGGCAGCAGCAGTAGTAGGGGTCCATGGGGGTGATGCTGAGGATGATGATCATATGTATATGGATGCAGACGCCATACCTCCGTCATCACCACTACATTCTTCTGGAGCTAGTCCATCTCGGGCTCCTTCACACACTGCTGATCCTTCACACCCACCATCTGATGATATGATGGGACTACTGCGTGAGATTAGAGAGGCTCAGCGCGTGACTGATTTGAGAGTAGGAGAGCTTCTAGATGCTCAACGCGTAACTGATGGGAGAGTAGGTGAGCTTCTAGATGCTCAGCGTGCGTCTTATTAGCGGATGGTCAAGTTGACAGCTAGTCACCAGACGACCCAGACTCAGGTAGCCTGGTTGACTAGAGTGTATGCTGAGGACTATGACCGCGATCGTGAGGCACCTCCACCTCCAGCACCTCCAGCTCCACGATGTATATTTTCCTTTTTGTTTTTCTTTGTACTATAGAGTAATTGTCTGGATTGTGGACTGTACTCTGATTTGAATATGTATAAACGTTGCTTTTTATTTGATGTATATGAAATTGTTTCTCCTTTTATATCTGTATTATTCTCTTTCTTAATTTTGTCTCATACAACACAGGTGCTTATAGTGTGTTCTTATTACAGCTTTTAAATTTTTATCCTAACTCAATTCACGAACTTTTATGGAAGTATATCAGTTTAATAGACAGGGCCTGAGAGCTCTGATACCAAGTTGTCACACCCCAATTTCGCACTATTCAGAATGGTGTGATGAACAGCTAATAAACCAATGGTTCAACCAGGATCTCGAATAGACTATGTCCATTTGCTTAAACCATACACATCCACAACCATAATCAGAGTGAATAAATAATAGCGGAAGTATTATATATATATTAAATGAACTGAGAGTCTAGCTGTGATAAAGTAAATAAATTATCCAATTATCTCTAAAAGGACTAAGACATAAATTAAAATAATTAAATCATTTACATTGTCTGTATAACTTAAACAAAATCTAATCGAAAACGCAGGAGTTGCACTCGCATGATGAATCATGCGACTCCATCATCACTTCTGCCTCCATTGCCGCCGCATGCCCGTATGTGGGAGCATTCATATAATCTTCCATTATGGTACCTACATCATCAACTAAAAATATTCAACGTCGAAAAGGGTGAGCACACATCACGGCTCAGTGAGCAAACAAAACAATGCAACAAACATATGGATGCATTCAATTCATATCTTTGGTCTGGTTCATAAGTTTGTAATGTGCAATAGAAAGGATAGGTGGCTGTCGCACCTCCATACATGAATGTATGGAACCGCCCAATGGATCAAACACCATTGCCGCCCCCACATGCACCCACCATGGAATAGGGATAGAGCTAAAGTGCTTAGGACTGCACCGCATCACACTTCCCCTGATGCCCTACCCATACCAACACGTAAGCCCCTGCTGGCGAGGGCTTGTAAACTGGGCTCGCAACTAACCAATCCTAATGTCAAACAGTATATCCAAGGTCTCACCCCAACATCCCTTAATACGTCCATAGAGATAGAGCTAAGACCCCCCGGCAGAGTCAAAGACTACACGGTCCGAGACCACCTCCCCTGATGCCCTACGACATAATAGTTCTGCTAAGGTAATGACGATACGACGATGTTAATGGACAAGACTTGAGTAGAGATAGAGCTAGATTCTGGTGACCAGGATGAACCATAGTGTCACGTCCTCCCCTTAATGCTCCACTCACATCAACTACACTAACCACAGACATACATTCACATGCCTATTCCTAGCATCATCATCATCATCATGTTATAAATAAACAGAATTAAATATGCATGACCAGTAATAACAGGAATAGTGGATGACATGTGATATGCACATTACAATCATACAAGCATAGAATCATTCATGGTATTGGACTCAATAAACAAAACATTTTATTATTAGCCAATTAGTTTAGGTCTTATTTCCTCACCTTTGATTGCTAGTAGATCCTCGTTCAAGCTTTATAATTCACTTTTAAACCACTGGAAAGACCTAACAAGTCGATAGATTTTAATTAGAATTAATTCCAATATATTTTAAACTAACTGAAACTGTAGGGTCGCAGGTGGGGTAGCACCTAGGACAGCAGTTTCTGCGACCACAGGGGTAGGGTCGCAGGGTAGGGTAGCACCTAGGGTAGCAGTTTCTGCGACCTGAGGGTGTAGGGTCACAGGTGGGGTCAGATACCATTCGACCCTACGTGCGACCACACCCTCCCTTGGACTTTCCGAGGGCATGTGGTCGATCATGTGGTCTCATAGGGTCGGATATCATTCGACCCTACGTGTGACCATACGTGTTCTGAGTCGACCTTTCATTGTAAAGTCCATTCCTTCATGTTTGAATCCTTTGGCTTACTATCATGGTCTATCCTATGATTGTTCTATGACTCATAACTACAATTTATACACCATTCATTGTCCATAATGATTTCCTTCATGAAATCTCTTGGAATTTGTCCATGGATGGATGATTTGGATTTCTCCTAATCCTATGTTCTTCATAAACTATTCTAGGCTCCCAATTCATGTAGGGGTTTAGGTTCATACCTTGGATTTGTTGAGATTCAAAAGTTTCTCTGAACTTCTTCTTCCTTAGTCTTCTTCTTCAAGTTTCATTCTCTTCCTTCTCCTCTCTTTCTCTCACTTTCAATTAGGGTTCTAAAAGAGTGAGAGGCTAAGGGACGTCTTATTTATAGAGGAAAATGCTCCATAATAAGTCCCAATGAGTTTAGGAAAGACCCCCTTTAATTTAGGAAGGTTTCTTAAATTTCAGATTCTGTCTGTTATCGTAGGGTCGCATGTAGGGTCGCAGAATCCGTCAACCCTACATTTTTTTTACTCATACGACTCCACGACCAAAAAGTCATGGGTTGGACTCTTTTGAGGTGGGATCGATCATACCTGTTTAGGCATACGACCCTACCCTCATATTTGACTTTTTATGAGTTAAACTTCATACCTGGTCTTGTGGTATCTTCACGCACTTGGTCCACTTGGCTCGACCATGATAGGTAGACCAGGTATAACGTGGTAAGACCGGCAAGTTCGATACGGGTCTTATAGATAGAGCTCATTAATCCAACTTGTTACTACATAGTACATATACATATGGTAAACTAAAACTGAACTGAGACCGAAACGATAGCTGGCCAATATAAGCCCATTAACCCAACATGATGAAAATTCGAAACCGATCCAGATCGAAACTGAAACCAGACCGAAATCGATTTTTTTTTATTGGACAGTAATTGGCTTTAGGTGTAAGGGATCGAAATCAGACCGAAGCAGTTTGATGACACCCCTAATTGACACCGTTCCAGTATCACTGACTATTGAAATCGACGATGTTGGATCGCACAACCCCTCCCCTCCGGTCTCAAATACCAAAATACTTTGTGTATTTTGAGGTTTCTCTGATGGTCCAATGACATCACATGGAAAGGAATTTGTGTTTTGTCACAAGTCGGTGTTAATTAGACTGACCCTATACATAATAGATAGCAAGAGCTTTTATTTGGTGGATCCGCAACATTCATAAGCCTATATACTCTCAAACTATTAGATTAGAATCCTGACCAGATAAATTTGAAACTTGTAACTATATCATGGTATAATATTCCATCCATATCCTAACGTAGCGCCTGTAGCCCAATAGTGATGAATTGATTTCTTTGATCGCTTAGGCCTTGGTTTCGTGGGTTCGACTCCCACCAGGCGCGTACTTTTATGTTTTCTCTTTGCCTTTTTCTTTAAAGTCTCTAATTTAATTCATCTTTGCTTTTTTATAAAATCAATAATTTAATTTAAGAAAATAACAAAAAAATGAAAAAAGGGTTGACCTTGTATGTCGACCCTGTGAGCTAAGGGTGTCAATGGGTCAGTTCGGGCCGGTTTCGGTCTGGGTTGAACCGGTGTTGGGTTTTATAAGTCCAGTCCAAAACTTGTCCATTAAGAATTCGGGCTGGGTTGGATTGCACTGGACACAATAACTAACGGGTTGGTCCGGTGTCTGTTTGCTATCGGGCTGGGCTTATTGAGGTGATTTCAGACTGGTTCAGTCTGGACCGGGTTTATTAAACTTATCGGGCCAATTATATATGTAAGATATATAGCCTATTTTATTATTCATATATGAAAAATTAGCATCACTCCTTCTATATGTATATTGTTCAGCAAATTGTAACAATTAACATACTCTTTTCATCTATAGATTCACATAATATTTCGGATCAAGAAGTGAACTATAACAGTGTAATATAATCCATCAAAATATAAAACCATTAAAATTAAGAAACTGTGCCTAGATGGACCTTACCGGTGATTGGGTTGGGTATTATTGGTTCGGATTAGTTCGGGCTTCCTAACGAGTCGGTCTGGTCTGGTTTCGGTCTCGACTGAAATGGTGTCGAGCTCTATAGCCGAGACCATAACCTGTCCATTAATGTTCGGTCTGGGCTGGGTTCGGTTTTTATCGGGCCGGCACAGTCTGTGCTACCAGGCCGGGCCCATTTTTGACACCCATACTGTGAGCATTCAATCGACTGAATACTCACACACGACCCGTATGCCATCACCGGAATCCGGCACAACATGCTCTTCTTACACGAATCACTGTCTCTATCCATTCTCCTCCTGAGTCCTCTGACATTTTTAAAAAGCTCACTGACTCGGATGAGTTTGTGAACCATGACTCCAGTGTTGTGACCACTTTGCCGACATCTATGTGGATCGAGTTAACTGTCTTGAACGTGTTGTCGTCTCCTCTGAAAGGAGAATGGTAAAGGTCACCATTAGTGGAAAGCAGAGCGAGGTATTGGCAGGGGAGTGGATCGATCAAGAAGGGGAGCTGGATCTCCATGAAGATCTCATCTCCGAAGATCAGCGTTGGAAGAGATTGTTGGAGACGAAGGTAATGGTAGGGTTAGTGTTGGAAATATAAAAATAAAATACCTCAAATATGATTTTTGAAATGTGAAGTATCTATGGTATGATTTCTCAAAACGTTAGGTACATCCAATGAAATTTACCCTATAAAATTTAAAATACTTTACTTGCTGATGAGGAGACAAACAATGGATATCAGGTTGTCCCTCTAGTGTGATGCTATTGTAGGGAAATCAGAATTTAAAGACAAGATGGAGGTACAAAGGATTTAAATAAAAAAACTGGCCATAGCTCATATATAGGGGTATTGACAGTTTAGGGTGTCAAAATTTGGTCAAAAGTTGAATCCGCTCGATTCGGTGTGGATCTAATCGAAACCGAACCCAAATTTTATTGGGCAATAATTGTGTTGTGTTTATATAGCCCAATGAAAACTCGAAACTAGATCTGACCAATTGATAAGTTCAAACCAAATTGTACTAATAGGAATGAAACTGAATCAACCTGATAATAGACCGACAAGAGTTCATTGAAAGCCAACATTTATTAAATATATATAAATGTAAGAAACCAACACCGAGACCAAACCAGCCCGATAGAGCTCATTAATCCAACTTGTTACTACATAGTACATATACATATGGTAAACTAAAACTGAACAGAGACCGAAACGATAGTTGGCCAATAAGAGCCCATTAACCCAACATGATGAAAATTCGAAACTGATACAGACCGAAACTGAAACCAGACTGAAATCGGTTTTTTTTATTGGACAGTAATTGGCTTTATTAAACAAATTTTCCCTCATTGCTCAACCATGATGATCATTTAAATTAATAAATATTAAACAATTTAAATACAAATTTGTTGGATACACTTCGAACAATTACAATTTGATATGCATTTTAATCACCAGAGTAGCTACCAATATATTATACAAACATGCCACCCACCAAATGTGGGGAGAAAAAAAAAATAGAATGGAAGAGAGGGGGATCAAAGGATGCTAAGGTGAGAAAAAGGAGAAGATAGATGCTAAATTGTCAGGACACTGTTACTCCCATGCCAGATTCTGATCAATTAGCAGAGTCTGGAGATCCATAACCGTGGGGGTTCTTGCTGGCCCAGTTCCATTGATCCCGACACATCTCATCAATACCATACTTTACTTTCCAGTTTAGCTCACGCTCTGCCTTCTCTGTAGATGCATAAACTATCTCAGAATCACCAGGTCGACGCTCAGCCATAACCAGTGGGATTTTCTTTCCAGAGGCATTCTCAAATGCAGCAATCATCTTCATGACAGACGTGCCCTTTCCACTTCCTAAGTTATAGACTTCACAACCTATATTAGATTTAAATAGCTTTCTTAAGGCAGCAATATGTCCATCTGACAAATCAACAACATGAATGTAATCACGTACCCCGGTACCATCTTCTGTGTTATAATCATTTCCAAATACAGTCAATGCAGGTCTTCTACCGACAGCAACTTGCTGTATGAAAGGCATAAGATTGTTTGGAATTCCATGAGGATCTTCACCTATATACCCACTTGGATGAGCTCCAACTGGATTGAAGTATCTAAGTAACATGATTTGCCATTCAGGGTCTGAACGATAGATATCACGACATATTTCTTCAATGAAAAGTTTGGTTTGACCATATGGATTAGTTGCTGCTAAGGGAAACTCTTCAGTACATGGAACCTCCTTTGGCCATCCATAAACAGTAGCAGATGATGAAAACACAAGCTTTTTGCACCCATGAGCAGCCATGACTTCTAATAAGATAATCGTGCCAATAATATTGTTGTTATAGTAAAGCAATGGCTTCTGAACACTCTCACCAACAGCTTTCAATCCAGCAAAGTGAATCACAGCATCAAAATTTGTTGAAACAAAAAGTTTCTCCATTGCTGGTCTGTCACGTAGATCAATCTGGTAAAAGACCAGATTATTGCTGAATACACCAGCGAGTTCTTTAACTCTGTCAATGGCAATCTTAGAAGAGTTATCCAAATTATCAATTACGGTGACCTTAAATCCACCCAACAAGAGCTGAAGAACCGTGTGGCTGCCTATGTACCCAGCTCCACCAGTGACCAGAGTGTTTTTCGCCATGGCCGAATGTGATGCAAAGCTTTCAAAGGTGAAATCCAATGGATTTGCAGTCCCTCGAGCTTCTGAATCGATTCAAGAGCACAAAAAAGATTTAGAAAACCACTGGATTTCCAAACCAAAAATAGATGGCGACAAAGAACAGTGACCCTTTTTTCTGGATAAGGAATGCTCTACGAGTGTGACGCTGATCGGAGACGGAATCCCAATTTCCTAGCTAGGTCAGTACCGCCCGTCGTTGGGCAACTGGTTCATATTTAGTAAATATGCGCATAGTATGCTTATCCGTACAAAAATTTGACTCTGTTGACCGCATCTTCCATCTGTATACAGCTCTTTGCCCGACCAAAATGATGTGCCATCACATCTGCAGGGAAAGAAACTCGGTTGTCTTCAATGGATTCAAATTCTCTAATGCGCTTTGACTTGACACAAAAAATTTTAGTAAATTTACTCATGTGAGCATGAAAGGATTTCTATCCGTTTTCAACCACCTAAGAACCAATTTTGCATGCCCTATCCTCTCCTGCTTAAATTAGATCCCTTCACCTTCCACTGTTGGGTTACATAGAATCAAGTTGGGGTTTTTTTTTTTACTGTTTGCTCTTAGAAGAATGATATATATATATATATATATATATATATATATATATATATATATGTATTCAAATTTAGAGAGTGTTATAATAATGTTTAGAGTATTTGTACACATGTATAGACATACATGGAATGCATGCCAATACATAAGAGGTATTTGATTGAATTAGAGTTTGAAATTCGACATGTAGATAATTTGAACCATATTCTTTCTATCCAACGGTTGAAATGGACACATCATCAGCCCATGTGGTAAAATAAATTCCTTGTAACATTTGAAAAAATAACAAACCCTCGTGACAATTTCACTATTAGATATATAGGTCTTGTAACAATTTCACTATTAGATATATAGGTTTTGCATCAAATTTTAAAACCAAACACAATCACTTGATCATCACATATTGAACATCACAGTAATCCAATTTTTGCTAGAATTGTGTAGCAATACACCGCATAACCTATTTGGGTAGTAGTGAGATATTTCTTCCTGAATGCAACATAGAGCTATAGAAGAGCGAAGGGATATGAGTTCATGATACATCAAAGCATTGGATTAGAACGAATTACTATACGGGCGTATCCGAAAAGATAGAGCAGAGGTAGAATTTCTAAACCGCCTTAACTATTGGTGTCAATAGAATGCATGTAAACTTAAAAAGGATTTTCTTATTCAGATCTTTTAAGATATCAAAATTATTTGATATTTTACTTTTTTGCTCTTAGTATAATAAAGTTGTCTTTTTAATGAAGGTAAAATCACATGTCTATTTAAAAAAAATATTAAATAATGACAATTCTTGACAGTCGAATAATAATCAATCACTTTTTAAAATTTTGTGAAATTTTTTTTTCATATAACTAAAAAAAAAGAAAAAAAGAAAAAAAAGCCTAATGTGAGTAAAACGAGAGACGATTAAGAAGATGTCATATTTCTTCTTTCGATGGAGTTGAGTTTAGATGGAGTTGACTTCATATCAATGCCAGGCTCAAAAAGTGGTTCTTCAAATGAGGGTCTAATGGGTTTGAGATGGTGTATAAGTATATGGCGGCGCTGACAAAGGTTGTTACTGTTAAGTATAAGATAAGCACCGTTTAACTTTCAATGTTTAAAATAGTTCAAACGTGGTTTGCCTACTCATTGCATTCAAATCTCTCTAGGTTAGGAAATTGTTAGGGATAAGACAACCATCGTTTAAATTGGAATGTTCAAAATAATTCAAACCGTAATCAACAAGTTTGAATTTGAATCTCCTTATAATCTCTCTCCTACGGTTTTAAAGAATCCTACTTGCAATCTACTTCCAAATATAGATATACATTAGAATCGTCAACCAAAATACAAGGTAGAATGATCCAAAACAAACTCTCTGCATTAAGCTTTTACATGTTATTAGAAGTAAATGGACTAAAATCAGAGGCTCATAAGTGGAGACACTACATCCGGGGGCATGACCCTCCGGGTGACCACCTCTAGTTACCTCATGGGTCCAATTAACCTATGGGGTCTGGATAGGCTTATGTATAAGCCAGAGGCAGTGCTGGATGGAACACCACCTGGCGGAGCCTCCTGATAGCTCTCTGGAAACCCCTTGTTAGGACAGGTGCACATCCGGATGCAAAGCCAGATGCTTGACCAGCTGATTCTACACTCCGGTTTAGGATAGAATGAAATTATCTAAGTGTTAACTGGTGGTTAATTCGGGAGGATATACCATTCTGAATTACCATCCGCTTATTGCTCTATTAGCCAATATGCCTAGCTAGGACCATTGGAGACCAATCGTTGGACTCTCGACTTATCTTGGGACCTGTATATGGACATATAAGACTTGTCCATACTGGTTAAAAGTTACACAACCAATCCAATGAATTTATCTACTTAAATAGGTAAACCGAGATGGGTAAGGAAGAAGTCTTTTGCCGACTTCGAAGTACAGCAGCACTTGTAGTGCCATCAGGTAAAGGGTTGGGTCCGTAGTAACTAGGGCATATGTAACATATTTACATTTATGCTTAATAACATGTCATCTAATAATTGTTTATATCTAAGCATGCATTTGCATTATAACAATTATGTTTGTTGGATTGTATGTTTATTTGGGTATGATGGTTCGCGTGACGTGTGGGTACCTAGGGGAGGGTGACCCACTGTACACGGTTTATGTTAATGATGCTAGTACCTTAGTGAGGGCACTGTAGTCCATTGGAATGGTGTCGGGGATCTCTGCTGGGGTACAGTCTTATTTATATTGATAAACATGTTTAACCATGTATGATGATTTATGTAATGTGTGGGTACCCAAAAGAGGGTGGCACACGAATACATGGACCATATTGGATTTTCTAGCACCTTAGCGAGGGCACGGTGGTCTATTGGAGTGGTGCCGGGGATCTTCGTTGGGGTACAGTTATATTTACTTCTATACACATGATAGACATAGGTGGTGTTATTTTTCTATTTCTACACCTTGGCCAATAGGGTTTAGGTACTAGCATAAACTCACATTCCCTCAGTTCGGGACCTAACGGGAGAATCGGATAGGCCTGGGGTCTTCGATGTTAGATGGGGTCTATGGTGGGAGGTGATGAGCCTAGAGATCAGGGACCTGTTGGGGGGGTTTGCTTGTAGAAGTAGTTTAATGGTCTAGGATCATGTATTTTGCTTCTACCTTGCCCGGTATATGAGAGTTGGAGGCTAGGGGACTGTAGGCAGGACCGAAAGCACTGACCGAATCTCAATAAGATACCAAGTAGAAACAATACCCTGAGACTTATAATAATGAATTACATTTCTATTTCATTGTATGATTCATGCATGTGATACCTGATTTTTCACTAAGTTGGGATGGGAGTTTACCCTCGTATTGATACTTCTTTTCAGATTTTAATGCAAGTGATTACTTTGTGACGGATTTTATGGAGTCACCATTGGCGTGCAACGTAGCTTGGATTGAGGACTTTGGTGGGGAGCACGATGAGGGCTGCACTTGCAGCGCTTGCGTCTACGCATGACGCAGTCCTTTCCTTACTCTTTCTTCCTCTCCCTTCAGATTATTTTGTAGATGAATAGTGTAATCTATCTAAATACTGGATACAATTTATTCTTTTTTGATTTGGTTATGTGTATATGGGATACAATATTATTTTCATGGAAATGATGATATGTAAAGCATAACTAACTTTATGATCATATGATATTACTTTAGCCAGCATCTGTCGTGTATTAATGCTTCCGCTATTATTACTCTGCTTCTTCTTTATTGTATGGTTATTATTTGCATAGACTGTAGGGTTTGTATGGTAAATCATTGTGATTGTTGATCACTGGATGTATTCAAGTTGTCTTGTGGGTTGTCTCGAATACCACGCCCGATTCCCATAATGGGCTGTGACAAAAAAGTAGTATCTCCTAAGAGGTATTGTGCTTGTTGTACATCAGGTAACTTTTTTCTTTCCGTTGGAGGGATTGAAAGCTCTAATTCTTCATAGGGCTTAATCTCCATTAAATGCTATATAAAATTCAGGGAAAATTATTTGTACCTCCCCTGGACTATGACTTAATTCCAACCCTCTCTTAATATTTTCAGAAAATTTGGCATACTACCCCTAATTTCAAAATGTTGTTATAGATAGCCCCATTCTGTTAGCTAATTTCTATTAGTTGTTGATGTTGACTCGTCCTCAAATTTTTAAGGTTAAAAATTCCCTTATGGGAACATGAAAAGTCAACTTACATAAAAAGTCAACTTTGCCTTATTGAAAAATTTTTAAGGATGACTTTTCCCTTATCGATCCGTCTTCCTCTTCCTAAACTCCACCCCTGCCTCCTTCAACTCCATTATGCAATGGATCAGTTGCTGTCGCCGCTTGTCCACCACCCTTGCTCTGTGTGACCTCCATTTCATCTGATTTCTAGAGGTGGGTGGTGGTTCAGGTCCTTGCCCTCTTTGCAAGAGGCTTTGTTGGAAAACGTCCAAAGCTGATTTGGAGGCAAACCTCTCTCAGGAACCTCTCTTTGAATTAATTCCAGAACTCCTCTTCCTCACCCAAACCGTCACAAAGCCGATTGTTCTGGAAGAGGCACAGAAAACAAGATTTTAGAAACCCTAGATTGAGACTGTGCGGTTATCGTGCCCCAATCTTATTCCTCTTGCTTAGGAATAACAAAGAATTCTTGTGAGATAAAGAGAGAAATCTACCACAAGAGTGATAGAGTAAGATACAAGGAGATGCAACCACCTGCTTTCACTAAGGATATATTGCCACAGCTGAAGAAGGCATGAACATGGGAGAGAAGATGTCACTGGCAACTAGCCTGGACTTAGGAAAGGAGATAGATTGTAAGAAATAGTAACCCAACAAAGCAAAATATATTGTTTAAGACTATAAGTATATGACACTAAATATAATATCAACTATCACACCATATGATTATGAACTCAATAAATATAATGTAAATTAATGGAATATAAAACATACCTTAAATGATATAAACCAAGTAATCACTTAGGATTGAGTCGTGTTGGTACACTCTCTTTAAGACTGTATTTGCCTTCTATACGGTGCAGTGGGTCCCTATAAATCAGCCTCAAAAAAAAAACAGCCCTTCAATAGGACACCCACCCAGTGTGCACTTCATTGTTGGATGTAGATGCAGACCCAACGATTAAGGTTAACAATCCTTTAAAACAAGGATGGAATAGACTCTATCAATAAGTCACAATAGAGAGAGAGAATTGGAAGGAGAAGGATGAGAAACATGAATTTTTGTATTCAAATCTTGAGTGATTTGGAATGAGACAACATCCTCTAATGATAGAAGACAAGTGCCTTTCCAATGGTCACTACCAAGGGGTATAGGTGTACCTCTTCATACCAAAAGGTATAAGTCGCCACCCTTCCAAAAGGATACACATGAAAAGGTATATATCCACACCCATTTCTGTATCCATTTCCCTATCCATATCCAACTCAAAACAAAAATTCAAATTAAATTTTTCTCAAAATTAAAAACAAAACTATGAATTTAATTTTAAAACTTTTTGAAACTTTATTTGTTTTTCAACATTGAAAACAACATAGATGCAGCAAACCAACACCCCCCTCCGTTGCCACTATCCTAGACAGTCGAAGTTGTTGTTGCTTCTCAAAAGAAATCTCTGTTGCAGGAGAGGAGCAATAGGGATTTTTATTATAACTCAACCTATTGTCTTGTTGAATCTTCGATCAACCTCCAGAATCCGTTGATGTTTTGTTCGTATAGATTATATTATGGTTCATAAAAGTTAAATTAAAAACCCTTCATATTTCACTTCACATTTCACAATCACATAAGCCTGAGTTATTGCCTTTGCAGAACTATCATTTTTGTTTCATTGGACTCCCTAAATGGGAAAAAAAATTGTGGAGTTGTTCCTATAGGGGAGGCTCTCCAGTGGCATTGGGTTATGGTGGAACTAAGTGTTGAACTTTATGTTGTCATTGTTGGCAACTTGGCTGATGTGACAGTGTTTGTGAGCATACAGTCAAAGAAATTAGGAGAGAGAGTATCAGTGTAGGAGAGAGAGTGTCAGTGTAGGAGAGAGAGTGTCAGTGCAATGGCAAAGATGGTGCAACCTTGCATGTGTATTCTACAGTGTTCTACATATGATTCAGATGGCTTGTAGCGAGTTAAATGGCATTCTACATCAAGTTTGATGAGAGAGAGTGACTGTGGACCCCACTGGTGATGTGACCGAGTTTCTGATGGTGCGACAGTGTTCTTGAAGTTTTTCTGGTCATGTTTATGTTTCTTGTGTTAAATGAAGATCTTCTGAAGCATGAAAAATGAAGAGAGAATGAAGAGAGCGACTATAGAGAGAGAAACTGGAGAGAGAAAGAAGAGAGAGAAAAATATGAGTGGGACCCACGGGTGTGGTGGCAAGGTGATATGCCAACATGGCAGCCCACGGTGCTTGGCATGCATGCACGCAAAGTTTCGGGTTAAAATTCCAAGGTTTGATAGACTTTTAACTTTGGGCCTATTTGTTGTGGGTCCCGCAGCAGGTTCATGGAAATACGACAGTGGAAATATGTAGAGCGTCGAGTTATCTTTCCAACGCAACTTGAATCACTCAATTCCGACGTCGGATGAGAGAGATATCACAGTTTCTGTCGGATTGCTTGAAAAAGTCATTTCACAAGTTGTTTAGGGGCAATTTCGGCATTTCACAAGTTGTATAGGGGCAATTTCGGCATAAAAAGAGGAGAAGATGCAAGATCAGCGGCTGGATTTGAGCCACGATGCTCAGATCCACTTTGAATGGCTCAGATCAATGCGGGCTAAGGTGTGATGCGAAGATTCCATCTAGATTCCATCGCGAGTCTTGTGATTCCCGGTTGCAACATAATATGTTGCGTCGCACCGCATGGAGAGGCTCTCATGATTCCGTGTGGCGCACTCACGGTACAGCGGCGTAAGGATCCTGATCTAAAGGCCACCGATGACTCCGAACTATGGAGGCGCGATTTATTCAGATCGGACGGATGACGACAAATCCCACCATTAACCGACAGATCCAGTGGTCTTCAATGTAGATTCTGTCTCCGCCAATCAGGTCGCGACAGCACATCGGCGGCGCTGCTACGGTGCGGCGCGGGTGCGTGGTTATAAAAGGAAAGATTCCTTTTTGAATATTTTGGTTGGCCGAACTTCAAACTGCCATAACTTCTTCATCCGAGCTCCAAATCAGTCCGTTCAAATTGCAGTTTCCATATTTTTTTGATGCTCTATACATTGGGTGCCGTTGAGAGTCATGAAAACCTAGAGAAAAATTGAAAAGAGCGTTTTGAAGGCAGAGAGAAGTTTTTCTAGGGTTTCGTGCCCTGTGGGAGTGATCAATCACCAACTACCTCTTCTTTGTGCATCAATGGAGTGCTAAATCCCTATGAGAGGTCAGTCAGTAGAGCTTTTATTTTCATATTCATGGTGATTATGGGTTGTGTGGAAGAGATTGGAAGCTTGTGGACAAGGTGTGCTCTGTGCATCGATCTCTATCAACATTGAAGGCTGTTGAAGAGTACCTGAGGTCAGTGTGAAGCTCCAGAGAGATTGTTGGTCATTCGAAAACATTGTTTGTGAGATTCTCAATTCCTTATCTATTTATGCTTTCAATTTATTGTATGCTAGCGTAGGTGCAAATTGTTGAATATCTAGCTAGTAGGGGAAAAATTGTAAGGCAAATTATAAGCTAAAGAAAAATTGTTATTTGCTTCTCGTGGGTGCGGGTTAAGCGTGGTGTGCAGCGTGTGCTGAACACTGGTACTTGTTACCTGAATTCCTGGCACATGTGTGCCCTCCTAGTTTTATGCTGGGTAAATTGGGTTTATGTACTCCCTGCTGTGTAGACAGCAAAAAGAAGTGTATTGAGTATATACGGAGCCCGTTGGGTATTACTCCGTGGACTAGCCATCACACACTGTGTTGGTGAACCACGTATATCTTGTGTTGTGGATTGTCTTTATTTTTCTATCATATTTTGGACTGCATGGAATGACTTGCAGGGTGGGTGTGCAAATCTGGTAGACCTGGCCACTGAGTGGTAGCGAGGTAGATTTGCATACGCTTGTGTGTGTGTAAAAGAATATATCTCCATCAGCTCTGGGCAGCAATAAATAATCAGAAAAAAGTTTCAGACACTGATTCACCCCCCTCTCAGTGTCATATCAAGTTCATCAATTGGTATCAGAGCACCAGGCTCAGTAACAGCTTAATCAGCAGCTAAGTGATCAGAGGACAGTCATGGCACTAGGTGAAGGTTTTTGCAAACCCCCACTTTTTTATGGATTTGAATTTTTGTTTTGGAAAAGGAGGATGGAAATATTTTTGGGGTCTCTTGGCTTTGATGTGTGGCAGGCAGTCAGTACTGGGAAGGTAAATGCCCAGTATGATTCTACAGCGAAAAGGGCAATCTTAGATGGATTAGCAGATAATGTGAGAGTCAAAGTCAGTGGATGCGAGACAGCGATGGAACTGAGGGACAGACTACAGAACCTATATAAAGATGAGTTGGCATTCAAAGCTAGTACATCAGCAGTTATTGATTCTACTTTAGAGACAGACTGCAGAAGTTCAGATGAGTGCTCTACTATTACATCAGAGGATCCTATTACACAAGTTGACTTGGCTAGAGAGCTAAGAGCAGCTCAGGATGAGTTGAGACTTGAGAGGGAGAGACTTACAGTGGCATCATATGACCTTCATAGTGCAAATGAAACTATTTCAATTTTAAAGACACAAGTGAAGGACTCCAGCTTTATCATTACAGTCTTAGAGGCTCAAGTCATTAGCAGAGATGAGATGTGTTGGAGCTTTGAGAGGGAGATTACTACATTGAGAACTCAATTGATACAGGTGCTGATGAATCAGAGTTGCATCCCACCAGTGGTTGAGGAGATCATTAAATGTACAGCTCAGACTGAAGATTGTCAAAGTCCATCCACCATCAGTTTTGATTCTATTACAGAGCATGTTGAGACATCTAGTAGGCCACAGAGACAAAGCTCAAGCAGATCACAGATAAAGACCCAAAATAAGAGATAGAGGAAGAGAGTGCAGAGGCATAGTGACGTAATACCTCCAGCACACCAGGCACAATATAGAGGTATTCCCCAGCAGAGAGAGCAAAGGCACAGTAATGCAAGACCTTCATCACACCAGGCACAGTGTAGAGGTGTTTATCAGCAAAGAGCTCAGACAGGGAAGACAGGCAGTATGCAGAGTGACAAGATTGATAGAATTCATCAGCAGAGACCAGTTGAGCAGAGCAGATTTAGTAGGTCCGGTCATCAAAGGCACAAGCAACAGATTTTTCAACAGAGACAGGTAGTACACACCATGAGGCATGGACCCACACCTAGTTGGCACAAACATTCTCTTGTGAGACAGTCATATTTTCATGGATATTGTCACAGGTGCAATGGGTATGGGCATAGGAGTGCAAATTGCGCATCCAGATTTTGTGTTAGTAATTATGGGAGGAAGACATCCACGCCACCCCAGATGAGGCCAGTTGAGTGCCTTAGATGCCATACACTTGGGCATTGGGTCAAGCGATGCAAGGCAGTGCTCACCCCCCAGCTTGCTCAAGTAGAGAGAGATTATCAGCTTTCTAGAACTAGAAAAATAAGACGTTCAAGAAGCCAATTTAGAAAATAGGCCAAGGAGTGGTCTCAGTTCAATGATCAGTCTCATATGGCTTTGTACAGTGTATGGAGAAAGAAGACAGTAGAGAGGTCTTCAGTTGGTGTGGTTAGACAGAGACAGAGGACTGTGGCTAAGCTAGTTGACAGACATTGTCAGAAAAGAGCGTCTGTGGAGAAGCCCAAACAAAGGGCCAAGGTGAATGGTCATGCAGTATGGAGAGAAAGGCACATAGAAATACTTACCACCCCTACACTACCCAAGTTGGGTGTGAGAGGGAACACACCTCCGAGGCACTAGGTGGACATGGAGAGGGGGAGCTTACTACATGTTCATTCTTGTCCCCAGACAGAATTTGTTGATTGCAGAAGAGTATAAGTGCTTGGAATCATCAGGTAAATGGTATAGTTCCTTGTGTTATTGCATCTTGGTGGAGCAGACATCAGATGAGCAATGTTATGTCAATCAGAGTATGGCAGCTAGAAATGCTTCTTTGCATTAATATGTTATCAGAAATAATTACTACAGTCATCCATGACAATGTCAGAGTGTGGCCTTCTTTGCACCAGTGATAGGGGGAGTGATATGTATTTGTTATATCCTTTTTGCTCCCTATGATGGACTTAGGGGGAGTCTTTTGGTATTTACATATTGAATGGTATATGCTAGTTATTATTCTTCTTCTTATATTGGACTCAGGGGGAGTCCTGTGATGTTTTTATATGTTAATATAATGGTTTATTTTTTTTTTTTGGGCCCATAGGATTGGAAAGATACGGTGGGCACTCCTATGTGGCATGCCCCTTTGTATTTGTTGTCAAAGGGGGAGAAAGATCTCATGTGCAGAATGAGTTGCCAATAATTCCAAAGGGGGAGATTGTTGGACTTTATGTTGTCATTGTTGGCAACTTGACTGATGTGACAATGTTTGTGAGCATACAGTCAAAGAAATCAGGAGAGAGAGTGTTAATGTAGGAGAGAGAGAGTGTCAATGTAGGAGAGAGAGTGTCAGTGCAATGGCAAAGATGGTGCAACCTCGCATGTGTATTCTACAGTGTTCTACATATGATTCAGATGGCTTGCAGCGAGTTAAATGGCATTCTACATCAAGTTTGATGAGAGAGAATGACTGTGGACTCCACTGGTGATGTGGCCGAGTTTCTGATGGTGCGACAGTGTTCTTGAAGTTTTTCTGGTCATGTTTATGTTTCTTGTGTTAAATGAAGATCTTCTGAAGCATGAAAAATGAAGAGAGAATGAAGAGAGCGACTATAGAGAGAGAAATTAGAGAGAGAAATAGGAGAGAAAAAAATATGAGTGGGACCCACGGGTGTGGTGGCAAGGTGATATGCCAACACGGCAGCCCACGGTGCTTGGCATGCATGCACGCAAAGTTTCGGGTTAAAATTCCAAGGTTTGATAGACTTTTAACTTTGGGCCTATTTTTGGTGGGTCCCGCAGCAGGTTCATGGAAATACGACAGTGGAAATATTTAGAGCGTCGAGTTATCTTTCCAACGCAACTTGAATCACTCAATTCCGACGTCGAATGAGAGAGATATCACAGTTTCTGTCGGATTGCTTGAAAAAGTCATTTCACAAGTTGTTTAGGGGCAATTTCGGCATTTCACAAGTTGTATAGGGGCAATTTTGGCATAAAAAGAGGAGAAGATGCAAGATCAGCGGCTGGATTTGAGCCACGATGCTCAGATCCACTTTGAATGGCTCAGATCAATGCGGGCTAAGGTGTGATGCGAAGATTCCATCTAGATTCCATCGCGAGTCTTGTGATTCGCCGGTTGCAACATAATATGTTGCGTCGCACCGCATGGAGAGGCTCTCATGATTCCGTGTGGCACACTCACGGTACAGCGGCGCAAGGATCCTGATCTAAAGGCCACCGATGACTCCGAACTTCGGAGGTGCGATTTATTCAGATCGGACGGATGACGACAAATCCCACCATTAACCGACAGATCCAGCGGTCTTCAATGTAGATTCCATCTCCGCCAATCAGGTCGCGACAGCACATCGGCGGCGCGGCTACGGTGCGGCGCGGGTGCGTGATTATAAAAGGAAAGATTCCTTTTTGAATATTTTGGTTGGCCGAACTTCAAACTGCCATAACTTCTTCATCCGAGCTCCAAATCAGTCCGTTCAAATTGCAGTTTCCATATTTTTTGATGCTCTATACATTGGGTGCCGTTGGGAGTCGTGAAAACCTAGAGAAAAATTGAAAAAAGCATTTTGAAGGCAGAGAGAAGTTTTTCTAGGGTTTCGTGCCCTGTAGGAGTGATCAATCACCAACTGCCTCTTCTTTGTGCATCAATGGAGTGCTAAATCCCTATGAGAGGTCAGTAGAGCTTTTATTTTTATATTCATGGTGATTATGAGTTGTGTGGAAGAGATTTGAAGCTTGTGGACAAGGTGTGCTCTGTGCAACGATCTCTATCAACATTGAAGGCTGTTGAAGAGTACCTGAGATAAGTGTGAAGCTCCAGAGAAATTGTTGGTCATTCAAAAGCATTGTTTGTGAGATTCTCAATTCCTTATCTATTTATGCTTTCAATTTATTGTATGCTAGCGTAGGTGCAAATTGTTGAATACCTAGCTAGTGGGGAAAAAATTGTAAGGCAAATTATAAGCCTAAAAAAAAATTGTTATTTGCTTCCCGTGGGTGCGGGTTAAGCGTGGTGTGCAGCGTGTGCTAAACACTGGTACTTGTTACCTGAATTCCTGGCACATGTGTGCCCTCCTTGTTTTATGCTGGATAAATTGAGTGTATGTACTCTCTGCTGTGTAGACAGCAAAAAAAAATGTATTAAGTATATACGGAGCCCGTTGGGCATTACTCCATGGACTAGCCATCACACACTGTGTTGGTGAACCACGTATATCTTGTGTTGTGGATTGTCTTTGTTTTTCTATCATATTTTGGAGTGCATGGAATGGCTTGCAGGGTGGGTGTGCAAATCTAGTAGACCTGGCCACTGAGTGGTAGCGAGATAGATTTGCATACGCTTGTGTGTGTGTAAAAGAATATATCTCCATCAGCTCTGGGCAGCAATAAATAATCAAAAAAAAGTTTCAGACACTGATTCACCCCCCCCCCCCTCTCAGTGTCATATCAAGTTCATCACTAAGTAGAAATCATAAGCAGAAAAGATGCAACATCGCCTCATATGTTGGAGAAGATGCCTCTCTTGTTTAGTGGGTAACGTTGGATTTCTACCTCGGATTCAGAATTGGGAACTTACCAAAAGAGAAGTTGGTGGTCGTCGAAGGTCTGCTGGTCACTAGCTGCCTGTTTGGTAACACTCTGACTCCGGCTTCTTGACTTTTGCTCTGGAGTCATTTTTGAGCTCCCATTTTTTTCTAGAGCTTATTGAGAGCAGGAGTCTGTTTGGTAATGTTGCTCTGAAATCAATTCCAAAGCTCATTGAGAGCAGGAGGTTGTTTGGTAAAAATGAATCTGGAATAGATTCCAAATTTGGTGCTGGTGGTGGCGGTGGTGGTGGGTGGTGGGCGATGGTGGTGGTGGTGCGATGGTGGTGGTGATGGTTGCAGTGGCGGCTGCGACGGTGGTGGTGGGTCGTGGGGGGTGGTAGTGGTGGTGGGTCGTGGGTGGTGGTGGTGGCGGTGAGTCGTGGGTAGTGGTGGTGGTGGCGGCCGAGGCGGTGGTGGCGATGGTGGTGGCGGCGGCGGCGGCGGCGGCAGTGGTGGGTAGTGGGTGGTGGATGGTGGGGGTGATGGCGGTAGTGGGCTATGACTTCCAATTTTCGACTCTCTCTTTTGGCTTTGGTTCTGGAAAAATAAGTATTTTTTACTCTAAAATTTTGGTTCTGAGAATCATTTTTTGAATCGGTTGACTCCATGGGAGCTGGAATTAACATGGTGTTACCAAACACTTTCTGGGTCCCAAATGACTCCCTGGGAATCCAAATCAAAAACAAAGTGGGAGTAGAGTGTTACCAAACAGACATTAGAAGTGATGCTTGCAGGAGTTACTCACCGAAAGTTGTTCATCGAACCAAATGGAGGTGGAGATATGAACGTTGGAAGCATTGGTTTGAGAATGAAACATTTAAAATGTATCGGTTTGGGAAAAGTAAGGGAGGTTAAATTTATCATTTCAATCTTTATTGGTTGTAAACCCTCAAAGTAAAGTTATCTTTTAAAATTTAGACTTAACATCGTTAACTAAAAAGATACATTTGTAATTGTCAAAAAATATTGGGAAGTGGTTGCAATTAATCTATATTCCAGATAACGTAAAAGTAATTTAATCTAAAATTTAAAATTATATCCCCATTAATCAAAATTATAAATATAGCTATGATGGGTTAAAATTAGACATAGTGGGCCCTACTTGTGTAGTGATTTACGTTTAAGGGTTTAACGATCAAGGATTCTTTCATCACATGATTTTTTTTTTTTTTGTACTTTTTGAGGGGGTTTGCCGAATTTCATCACGTGGTTTATTGTTGGGCTATTGAAGGCTTGCAAATTGGGGATCCACATGAGGAAGGAAGCAACTTAAGATGAGCAATCCTTCAGGCTCAACCCTATTTAAAATTAGTGAGCTGCGTCCCTAACTAGGCTCTAACCTAGTATGAGCACCATGCACAGTAGCAGATGGGCACTCCATACTATTGATCAAATCATGCAATTCTCAGGGTTGTGTTCCAGGATGTGTCAGCCATCACTTCCAACATGAATTTGTATCAGCAGTCTTTTTAGGAATAATCTCACATTAATAAACTACACGATTGTGCAAAACAAAATGGATTCACACCGTTTTCTCTCAGTGGTTTTGGGAGGACGTGGTAACTTATCTCGGATAGTCCTCACGTGGATCTCGGATGAATTCAATATCCACATTTAAGCTGACACCCCCTGTCGACTCGACTTGTCAGCTGGATGTCGGCTCGAACGTGGGTCTCGGATTCACCGAGAGCCACGTGACGGCCATCCAGGGCAGGTTGCCACTATCCACCCAGAACCACTGGAAGGAGAGGATGCGGATCCAAAAGTCGAATGGCTACAATTTTTTAGTTTGATACTTCAATCTGAATTGGTAAAAACTTCACCATGATATTAGAGCTAAACCATTTTTATCTATTTTTTAAATTAGGGATATGAATTGGTCAGTTTGGTCCAATTTTAGTTTTGATCTTCTACCGGAAAGCCCAAAACAAAACTGTTACGAAAAATCCTGGTTTCTAGAGTTTCTATTTCAGTTTTTTACGTGTTAGTTTAATGGGCTCTTATTGGTCCATTATCATGTTGTTATTAGATCGATTCAGTTTCCTTTGGTCCATTATCATGTTGTTATTAGATCGATTCAGTTTCCTATATATATATATATATATATATATATATATATATATATATATATATATATATATATATATATTAAAGATTGGGTTAATGAATTTTTCTAAGGCTATCTTTGGTACAATTTATATTTATGTTTATGAGCTATTTGTTATAAATCATTTATGAGAATAAATTATGAGTCACACATAATAACCATTTGGTAATAAGTGATAATAGATTATCACAATAATGATAAATACCTTCTAATCTATTTGTAGATTTTAGATTATACTATTTTATTTTAAATATAAATAAATACCATAAATCATACCCAACAATTACATATATCATAATATATTATATAATTAATTCTATGATACATACCAAAAAGAACATAAACTAATAGTTAAATTATTCATAACATAAAAAAATTTAATGGATTATTGTCGGAGCATTATCAGGTTGTTATCAGTTCAATTCGATTTCCATCCATTTGGTCAGTCATATGTTTGATACAATGTTGGCTTTTCATTAATCTCTAAAAACCAAACCTAACACCAACCTAATAAGACCGGTCTGACTACGTACATGTACAGTAAGAACATCACCCCATCCAGAATTGAGAATACTGCACTTCTGATGAAAGACATGGCCCTGGTGGGTCAATACTAGACAAAGTGAAGACGTATGGTCCAGTTTGTTGGGTTTTTGGGCTCCCTTCCTATGTAGATAAAGGCCCAAACCTTTGTATGTTTTAAGCCCATTTAAGCCCATTCTTTTTACCTTGTATTTAATCTTTTAAATAGGGCAAAAACGAATTAGGGTTAGGGTTTAGCATCATAAGAAGAAGAGAAAGAGAGCAGCAGTTTTTCTGGGCGTAGGTGATTTGCGCAGTCGTGATCAAGGCGACGATCGGGAGGTCATCCGTGGTTAGATTGGACTGATTTTTGGACAGAAGGTAGAGGACACATAGTTCGTCAATCTGTACGGTCAGATTTTTTATTGGAGTTTTCTAAGTCAAGTTATTCGCTCCGTACAGCAGCCTCTGTTTCTTTGGGTGAAATTTCTGCATCTCTTTGTTTCTTCGAGTAGTAGTTTTACTTCTTGTTGCTATTGGGGTTATATACCCATTGGAAGAATTGGAACTAGATTTTGTAACCTCTATTGATAATAGTGAAGTTTCGATTTGGGCTTTAGAGTCCCGTGGTTTTTTACTCTTCGATTTGAAGAGGTTTTTCCACGTTAAATTCTTGTGTCTCATGTGTGGTTGATTTATATTCATTATTTGCACATATTGTTAGGGCTGAAAATATTTTTGTGATATACTTGTTATCTTCTCATAAGTTCGATCAAGTGTGGGAGTGATTTTTCCCTAACACAGTTTTGGTTTGATCCAAATCGGTTTACCAGCGAATTTAAAACAAAACATTTAGAAAAAAAATTGGGTTTTGGTCCAGGTCGATTTAGATTTTTTTAATTGGATTGACTTAATGGGCTTTTATCAATCCATTAATTATCATGTTATTATCAATTTGGATTGTTATATGTATATGTATAAAAGATTGAATTGGACTCTTATCGGTCCACTATTGTATTCGTACTTACTCGTTTTCGGTTTCCTATATTATATTTATTAAAAAATTGTGTTACGTCAACCATGGTTCAAAAACAGTGTTTATTGAGGAAAGTAATTCACAAATTTGCAGTCAGAACATCACTCCATCCAAAATTGAGAATACTATGCACTTGCTGATGAAAATGAGATAAATAATGGACACGCAAGATCAGACTGTCCCTCTACTATACTCCTTGTTATGGAAAAATATGATAAATTCATTCTGGACCGTGCAAGGAGGATCTTGGGATAACTCAAGGAGGACCAAGCACGTGTCGCCCATTCGGAAGATGGCAAGTTCTCTATATGGACTGAGAAATCCCGCCTATAAGTATTTCGAAAGAAGCTATTTGACCAGGAGACAGATGAGATGGTGGTAGGTGGGCACTAAATGCCTTATCATCAATGCTCATCAATGTCGATAAAGATAATAAATGCCAGATGTCTTGATTCGACCCACCCCTTGCCTACTCTATAGGTTAGAAGAGAAACAAAGGTCGAATCCTCTCAAATCAGGGGTGATGACGGTGTTAGATTTATGTGGACTTAATTAATTACCTAAACTAGTTAATTCAATGAGAATCTGATTGACACGGTATAACCGGTTTGGTTTGGTTCATCACAATCACATGGTATGAGATAGGTTTGGTAACCCTAATTCTATTGTGGGAAGGGTTTTAGGGTTACATCTGTATTCTATAAATACAGGGTTAGAGTCCCCACAGCCACGGTTAATCGTTTCTCTGCACCCATTAGCAAGAGACGTCAGGATATCCTCTGGAGGCTATGGAAGACTGTAGCCGAGGGATTTCGATCAAAGCTTGGAGCGTATGGAATTAATCTCTTCACAGACAGGTATGTCTTTATATTCATTGTTTATGGCTTCTCTATTGTGTTCTATGGTAACTGTATGGATGGAGAATGGGTTTCATGGAAACCCTAAACTCATAATATTCTAACAGACGGTTGTTAGTGATGGAAAAGATGCTGATATGGGATGACAGTGAGGATTCCCCCCCCAAAAAAAATATTTCTGAAGAGGCTATTCAACTAGGAGACAGATGGGATGGTGGTAGGTAGCCATTAAATGTGCTGTCATCAATGCTCATAAATTCCGACAAAAGGTAATAAATGTCGGATGTGTTGATTCGACCCGCCCCCTACCTACTCTACAGACCAACAAAGGAGAAAATGAGGTCAAATTCACTCGAATCCTAGCTAATGATGGCTATATGTGATGAGAAGGGTGATGACGTGAATGGATAAGTAGTCGAAAAGCAGGGATGGGATAAGTGTGCGCCGCCCCGGGGGGTCGTAGACCTCTTGTTCTACTCTGTCCTATAGGTTGGCTTGATGGAGACAGTGGAAGGTGGAGGAAGCTTGCTCGACAAGCTTTACTATTATTCTATAAATAGGGAGGGGATACATGTAGCAAGGGATCCAAGTTTTTATGCTCTCAAGGTACTCTCACTCTGAAAAATTCTCTCTCGAATTCCTCTTTTGCTGGTTTTCCCTTCGTGAAAGTCTCCTCACCTGCAAGTTATACTTGCCCAATAGTCTGAAGTCCATGGTGAATTGAGAGGGATGGGTTTGAAAGAAACTCCCGCACCTCAGTCCCTTCTTTTCTAAGGAACTCGGGTATCTTATTCCTTAGTTTTATTTTGCTTGTCCTGGACAATACTGACTTAGGCATCGGAGTGGTCATAGGGTAAAACCCACCCACTTCATTGCGTGTTTAGGGTCTGCAGATACATGAAAGCATCTTGTGCACCGGGCGAAATCCAGCGACAACACTGCTACTGTAGCAAAATTGGTATTTAAAGACAAATTTGGGGTAAAAAAGGACTTAAATAAGCTGTCGTTGCTACGACTACAAGTTTGGCCTTGTGAATCCAAACCCACTTTGAGCTCGGACAGAGTGGGGTTTGAGCCCATGTTTTGTTAAATCCTGACAGGGTCAGGCGAGTCATGGGTTGAAACATTGGGCTGAGCTGGCCTGGCCTGACTGATATTTATAATTGTATTATGAGTTTGTATAATATAGTTTTATATGTATATACTGTATTACATAATATAATAATACATATATTATATACAAAAACAAAACTAACATGATATATAACAGAAAAGTAACAAAACCTATCTTTGGGTTTCAGACAGAAACCTTAGGTGGCAATATGAAAGGAGAATGCAAACCACTCCAATCGATTGCAGCGGTGAAAGAATTAGATCAGAGCCAAACCTGGACCAGCCCGGCCCTGTCAGGATTAGGGCTTGGGTTGAGTATTTTTAGGCCCTGGCAAGATCGGGTCAGGTTTAAGGTTGATTTTTAGAGGCCCAGGATTGGCTTGGGTTTTAAAAATTCCAGCCCACCCAGCCCGTTTGCACTCCTAGCCATAACTCATATAGGGATATTGACACCAGTCTTGTGTCAATGACTATTGATATCAGTGATCGATGTCTGTTAGATCATGCAAACAACCCCCCCCCCCCAACCCTCTGTCTTAAATCCAAAATATCGAGATTTCCATGATAATCCACTGATATCCTATGAATGCAGTCGTTGTTCATAAGCCCATTAACACAAACTGGTGTGAAATAAACAGACCTCATATATAATAAAAAGCAGAAAGCTTTATGCATGTGAGATCGCCAACATTTATAAGCCAAGAGATGAGTACAACTTTCAAACCTTTTTCTTTTTGGTAATAATGAAATTAATGTACTCTCAAACCGTTGGATCAGAATCAATCAAGATTAGAAGGGTGTATCAATATAAGTTTATAAATTTATTTTGCAAAAACTATATTACATCCGGTGCCTGTAGCTCAACTCTGATGAATTGATCTCTTTGTTCGCAAAGGTGGCTTTGTGGGTTCGACTCCAAAAGGCACAATTTTTTACGTTTTTCTTCATGTCACAATATTATAAATTTTGTATAGAAATTTTCTCCTGTGGCAAGGATTGGATTTCATCCTGCACACATATTGATGTATTGATATACGTGCCGAATAAATTTCAGCCCTTTGGATGCCTACTGAAATCCTCCTGCCGTAGTAGACAATTTGAATACATAAATTTTTTCCTACCACTTCACAAGTTTTATTTTTTTTTAAGAGAGTGCACAAACATATTCATGGGTTAAATTTATTCATCTCCTCCTCAGGGGTAAATTTTTTTTTTTTTTTTTTTTTAAATAGGAATCAGATCTTCGAAAAACGAAGAAAACCAAGATCTTTGTCTTGAGTAATTCAAGGCCCACTTAGCTAACTTATCAGCTAAAAATAGGAGAATCTGCAACTAGTAAACAAAGCTTGAATCCGCAGGATATCTTCAATCACAGAACCAACTTATTTCGGTGGAGGCTTTGTCACATCCTGTAGACAAGCCACAATAGTCTTCGAGTCCTAATGGAGATACGCACAACATTTTGAAAAAAATATTTTCATATATTTAAGGTTTATGTTAATCCTCATGTACTAAATTTTTTTGGTCTGCTTCAATTATGTATCTCATGAATTTACTCTAGCACCATTTTCCTCCTTATTCAGCCACCAAATGAGTGGAGAATTGATAAGGTTCTACATGAAATTTATTTATTTTATTTTTTGGTCGTTATATTTAACACCAAACACAATCACTTGACCATCACGTATTGAAAATCACCAATAATCAACTTCCCACTGGGACCTGCAACTCCTCGCCGTCGGTTAGTCTTTTCTCTTCTCTCTTATTTCCCAACTGTACTCCAATCACCCCCGCATTATGCTTTCTTCATAGCGATCTCTTCTTTATAACAATTTCTCTTATTTCCCAACAGTACTCCAATCCCTTTCTCTGGTGAATGATTGTTTGTAATGAATTTCAAGGTTTTAGACATTGTTAGGGTTTTAGAAATTGCATGTCTAAGCACTCAGTCCGAGACTTTTCTGAGAAAAAATTGAGTATATTGTGCTTGACATGTAAGAAATATTTGATCCCCAGTCATTGTGCACAAGTGTTTGCCTCTTATGTGCAACCATTGAGGAGATATGATAAAAAAATATCCTAATTAAGTTGATGTGTGTGTAACATTAAATCATAAAAGCCCCTTCTAAGATCATAGATTATGTGAGAAAAGGATTTTCTTTCTTGTACCCAAAGTATTGGGCATGGTATATATGTATGTGAAAATTTCTAGCTCTAGGACCAACCCATTGAGCTCTTTTGAACTTTGGCTCTCAAGCTTGCACCAAGTTGCAGGGCTCAGGTAATGGGAAAATTCCAAGCTAGCTTGTTTGCCTAACTGTTGCATGTTGTGTTCGATTCCCATGAGCAACAATGAGGTTTGATCATGAGTTTTCACAAGCTCTTTAGCATTCAATGAATCCTGGAAATTTGGGCTTCTAAGCTTCCCTTGTTGCTTGCTAAGATAATGTAGTATTTTTATCACTTGGGAATAGTTTTCCTTTTTGGGTGAATTAGAAATATATTAACAAAGAAGACTCGAGAATATAAGGGGGACTCTCAACAATGCCTAAAAACTTTATTTATCTTTTTATATTGAAATGAGAGAGAAAATGTGGATTTTTACTTAATCCAAAATGACTGCAACGAATTGGAACCAGTAACTAATGATTTTTGTCCATGTATTTCCATGTATTGTACCCTATTTTGATTGCTGTTATATGACATTTTTCCTTTCCAGCATAAGTAATGGCTGCTATGATCAGTGTTGTATACCATTACGATTGCTGGATTGAGGTAAAAAAATGTAGACCCTGTAAGGATTAGGATCAGGTTCTGCCACTTCGAGGGTGGAGGCCTCCAGAATATTTAAGAAGAAGATGGATTGTAAATTGTTCGAGCTTTCTATTCATTATTCCTATGTCTATATATAAGCATACTACCACTTTCCATAATAGAATTGATTACAGAACCGTATACAGGTGTCCTAACAACCTGTACGTCTAACAGTCCTAACAACTTCCACATTCATGATGCCTACATGTCCTACCCATGTGATTGGATAATTACACATAATCCCTTAAAGCTCGTGATCGTTCCCTTCGACGACTTCTTCCACAAACCTCTGGGATGATGGACTGCTCTGTTGTCGAATCCGGAATTGAGAGATATCGTAATAGATCCAGACAAGTACGGATACCTGGACATTGTGTATGATATATACATTACAATGTTAAAGCATATCCTTGACAGAAAAATGTCACATTCTTGGTTAAAATGTTATTACCCAATGGTTATATCCAAAAAAAAAAGTTATTATCCAATGGAAGTGATCGAAGATCTAGAATTAAGGTTAGGTAATGATGTTCTAACAATATTTACAACATATGAGCAATAGGAACAACCATTCAATTATTTGTGTATGAAGTTGATGTAATTGATCAACCATTGAGTAATTATACCATCAATGGTTACCCGAATTCAATAATGGGTAGAGATAACCAAAAGGATCGAATTGTAAAGACCCATGTCAAGAAGATTCTTGTCAAGAAGACCACTGTAAAGAAGACCACTACTATTACCAACAAGTCTAGAAATTTTTTTACTATAGGTGGTTCTTCCACGAAGAATAGTGGTGTCGGTCAGGTAGAATATGATGAGCTTGTATCATTTGATGACTCATCAGACGGGGGTTGCCAAAATATTGGTAATGAAGGAATGAAAAATTTTGTTGACACTGATGTGGATTGTGAAGAGCACATGGAAACAGATGGGGATGGTGACAAAGACAGTAATGATAAATTGTCAGATTATAATTCTTATGACTTTCTAGAAGCAACTGATTCTTTGAAGAATGTTGATATTGATGATACTCAGATAGCAAAGATGGAGACAAGGTTAGTATTTGAAGATGTTTATATCATACAATAAGGTAACAAGAATTTTTTTTTTTTTTTTTTTTTTTTTGTGGGTAGATGGTATCAAGATTTTAAGATTGAAAAATGAGAAGATAAGGATAACAATAGTTTGTGTTATTGATGGATGTACATGGAGGATCCATGCTTCGCCCACCACAAATGAAAATACTTACATGGCGAAATCCTTTAATTATGTGCATTCATGTTGTAAAGTTTCAAGAAACAGTAATACCACATCCACATGGATAGCAAGTAAAGTTGCTAATAGACTTAGAGCTGACCCAGAAATGAAGTCTAAGAGCATACGTGTGGCTCTGAATGCAAAATATGGGATTAATCTACATCTCATGCAGTACTGTTAAGGCATATATGATTGCTAGGGAAGAAATTAAATGAAAGCAGTTTTTGCGCAGTTGTCGATTATGGTCCATTGATGATGAATAAGAACCTTGGAAATGTTTTCAAGCTACACTATTATGAGAGAACCGATAACACAATCAATCCTATTTTTTAAAAGGGTTTTTGTATATCCCTAGGCATGTAAAAGTGGTTTTGTGAAAAAGTGTAGGTCAGTTATTAGTCTTGATGGCTGCCACTTGAAAAGCATTTATGGAGGAAAAATGTTGGCTATCATTGCATTAAATGGTTTGTTTCCGTATGTTGGCATTTTCTATGGTGAAATGTAAGAACAAAGATAGTTGGCAATGGTTTTCGAACAACTCATATGATGTCATTTTCAGAGCCATTAATGGTTGGCCTCTTTCATGTCCAATTAGCAAAAGGTATGTTAATTTCATTATATGTGTATTCTTATCATTTATTTGCTAGGCTACTACTAATTATATCCTTATGTGTTTTATAAAGTCTTATAGAAGCCATTACAAACATATTCCTAGACATCAACCTAAGGCATTATTGTAGACATCTTTACAATGATTTTATGGCCAAGTTTCTTGGGCTAATCTTGAGGCAATTCTGAGCTTCATATAAGTCAGTTGAATGCAAACTAGATCTCAAAAATCTGTTATAACCTCAGTTACTAGTGTTCAAGCCAAACAAATGTCAAGAATGACAGCCAAGGTGGAAAAGCACAATAAAAGAACTACTAAAGCATATCAGGTGTAACCTAAAGGACTAAAAATGTTGCTGTTAAGAATGTTAGAATGATTAATTGGCATGGAAGAATTTTGTTTCTAAGAATGTTTAATTAATTTGGAGGTGAATATTTAATTCAATTTTAATTCAGGAAGAATTTCTCTATGTTTAATTCAGGTTTTGTGAATTTATTAGTACTAATAGGGGTGAATGTTTAATTCAGTAAGAATGTTATTTCTTTTATTACCAAAAAAAAAAAAAAAAAGAGTTATTTCTTTATGTTTAATACAGATTTTGTCAATCTATTGCCAATAGGTCTTTCTATGTTTAATTTAGTAAGAATGTTGTTTCTTTATGCTTAAGACAAATTTTGTAAATGTATTACCTATAGGTTTCTCTATGTTTAATTGGGGAAGAATTTTGTATGCATGGATTCGTTGTAAAATAAATATTCTACTTTATTGTACATGAATCATCGCTTCCAAATATTATTTGTAAGATAGGTATATTCATACAAGTATCCATCCCTATGGCTATGGCTTGACCTAAGGGTGTTAAACAGTGCGGTTTCGGTACTTTAACGGTATGATTCGGTTTCGGATCGATGTGTACTGAGTAAAACCAAAACTGAACCATTTATTAAACATTTCAAAATACTTACCAATATCGATTATTAATCAGTTTCGATTTTTCGGTCTTTAAACGGTTTCATTGCCGGGAAGGACAAGAAGAGAGTTTTAGGAACAAAGTAGAGAGAAAGCCAAGTAAATCATTAAAATAATTTTAATCATATATGAAAATAGATTTACAATTAGAAATAGCCATGTGCAAAACATTAAACTATAGGGAAATTTTCAACTACCACCCAAAAAGAATTGATCAAATCACCTACCACCCAAGTTGTTCAAAAAATTACCTACCACCCAAGTTAGACAAACGTTAGTTAATGGACTGACGGGAAAGAGTTGAAATTGTGTGTAGACATTTATACCCCTTTCTTCTTCCTCTCTGTTTCTCTGTAATATTTTATCAAAAAAAAAAAAAAAAAAAAGAGAAACCCTAATGCCGGATTATAATTTTGATAACAATGACGACGACGAAGATGAAGGCTCCAGAGAAGCTCTCTTTGAGGTTACAGTAACAGATTGGGAATCGGTTGAGCTAAGAAAGAGCAGGAAATTGAGCAGAGCTCGAGCCCCGGGCATGCTGTAAGCAGCTTGGTCGTAAGCCAGAGCAGCGTCCTCAGCCGTCTCGAAAGTTCCAAGCCATACCTTGGCACCGTTCTTTGCCGGATCTCTGATCTCCGCTGCAAATTTACCCTAGGGGCGTTGGCGTACACCTCTGTAATGTTTACCTTTAGACGGAGCCGCAGTTGGAACTTATATTGAATTTGACTTCTCTGGTGGAGATGATGGTTCAATAGTCACTGATGATGAAGCTGACTCTATCGATTGCGTCTGAAATACAACGGCAACGGTCTTTGCAATTTTCGTCTCCTCAGGCTCCGATTTGACAGTAACTACCATAAAATCACTGAACACACTACCATTATTGATACTACTATTGGACTGATGTGGCATCTATTTCCACGTCAACCTGACATGTGTGCTTAGGTGGGACCCGCCATCCCTTTGTAACTGATCTTGATGGGAGACAGTTACAGGGAGGCATATAGATAAGGGGACTCTGGTTTCCAACAAGATACGAGCAATCCATCACGAAGTATAATGTAAGAGACTGAGAAACCAGAAGGCAGCTCCATCAGAGAATTGACAGGAACTTGACGGCAGTATGGCATCGATCACTAGCGTTCTACGTCAGACACGGAGGTATGTGCATCTCATTTTAGCTTACATATGGTATCAGAGCAAAATCGTATGCCTATCGGATCAATCTCCGGTCTCTTTCATAATGTTGTCGTTTTATTTTTTCCAGCATTTTACTATGCTTTGTGGCCCATATATATATTTTATTTTTTAAAATCTTTGAATGTCTTCGGCCTACTGATTGATGGCTACCTGGGAGTGTGCACCGCATGGCTGCTGGCCCTCAAGCCAGTAGGTCAGCTGGCACACACCCGCAGGCCTTTAGTGCACCAGCAAGTCCATCGGAATGAAGGCCCACAACCACAGGCTAACCCGCAGCCGCAGGCCAACTGAATCTCCCCGCAGAGATTAAGAACAGCCAGCAGCATTGCCGCCGACTGCGCTAGCCGCAGTAGGCCACCCCGCAAGGGCCAGCCTTGCGCTGCGAGGCCAGCAGGAGTTGCTGCAGATGGTTTGCGTCTGTGGGGCTTCACCGGATTGGTGGTGGTGATGTTTTTCCTTGGTTGCGGCGGTGCCGTGGTGCTCTACGTTTTCCAATGGGAGTGCCGATGTACTCGGTACGTTTCAGAGCTGTTGGGATCAATGTGTTCATTATGAATTATTTTCGGTTAGATTATTATGCCAATGGCATAATTTTTGAAAATAGAATATACTATTATGGGCTTTTTGGTCCTCTTAGACCATTTTAAAGAAACAAAATAATAATAATAATGTTTTTTGGTCTCAATTTGTTTTGGTTCGACCAGGTTTTACCCAAACCCGGTTGTAAAGTTTACTGTTTATGATGTTATTTAACATTTTTAAACTGTTTTTTATTATTTGTCACCTTTGCATGGTTACAGACCGAATGTCACTTTTCAAGTGACTGAGCCTTTTGTGACAGTTTATTTTGAACGATGTTAAGAGTCATGAACAGTGACTACATCTATTATGACAATATGTACTGAACGTCGCTAAAGTTATGAACAGTGATTTATTGTGACAGTCTGTTTTGAACGTCGCTAAAGGTCATGAATAGTGATTGTTTCTGTTGTGACAGTGTACTCTGAGCGTCATTAAAATTTCAATTTCTTTTTAGTGACATTTACAGACAGAACATCACTGTATCTGTATACATAACAGAATGTATTAAGCACTATTTGGTTTAATCCTTAAGTGAACCAATCAACTATAATAATTGACTTTTACTAGACCTGATTCATTCTAGTTTGACCATTAATGTAGAACCAATTCTGTTTCTGGTTCAAGACAGATTATGTTTGGTTCGGTTCAAGTTGTATTTGGGTTGGTTCTGAGCTGGTTTTCTGGCTTATTTATTAAAACTGACCTTATTTGCTCATTTTAAATCTGTTTTTAGTGATTCTTTGAACTTACCTGGGGTTGTATGACGTGCTGTTCAGTGTTGTACAATCCATGACCTCAAATTCTATCATGAAACATTGAATATAGCCTAATTATATCACTTTGGGCACCCGTGATAGTTCGAAATGTCACTCTTAAGTGTTGTTGATTAACCTAAGTGCTGTTTGGTTATCTTAAATGCATTTTAGTTATATTAAGTGTTGTTTAGTTATTCATGAAGTACTTTCGGTTATATTATTGTCTATTACATGCACTTTATTGTTATACAATTGTGAAACCCATGTGTCACATTAAGGTTTCATGTGGCACATTAAGGATGGATGTATGATGCAAATTTATTTAGCAAATTGCCATTGAGGGACTAAATTGATGCCACAATTTTAAGTAGTCCATTAAAATCAGTATAAGCGGCAGTTTAGTAAATGAATTTCTTAGACATCATTTGTATTGCAGTCTGTGCATGAATTTTGGCACTTATCCCCAAAGGGAAGTAATCAATCTTCATGTATGAGTTGGAATAAGATGGAATGCAAAGCATTCAGATGGAAGGGATTCTTATGGCCCAAAGGTATGGGATTCTTTTTGTCTTGGGTGTGATGCATTTCAGTCTTATTGATTGAGGTGCAGACCTTACAAATTACGATCTTTGCCCCAAGGTAGACTGTAAGGAGTTTGGTTTGTTGCTGAAATTATCAACATAGGTTGATATCAGCAATGAAGTAACAACTTGTGGTAAGTTACAACTTTCGCCCAAAGGTGGGTTGTAGCAAATCACATTTTGTTTATGATTAAGCATTGGTTTTCTCATTATTCAGTTATTGAACATGTCTTTTTATTAGTTACTGTATCAAAATTGTTTGTTTTCCTTATTGGTTAAGATTAACTATGCTTATTGAAAGAGCTAATTAAGGGTTAATGGATTTGTATATGACCATTAAAGTGCTCTCTATTCTCAATGATACATGTTCAACCATTGAGATGGCTCTCTATCAAAAATGGTCTCATGGTAATCACCTAACAATAAAGCTCATTAAGGCCAATATAAGTAAGCGTTTTAGATGTTCCATTCCAAAGAGTGCAATTGTACAGGACTATCTGAAGGTAATTGGAGAGTATTTTGTAGGAACCATTAAATCCTTTGTTTGTATCCCTATAAAGAAAGCTCAACTCCCTAGGACACCATACTCGTATCCATGTACATAGGCACATCTTGAGTGTGAGGGATATGGTAACTTGTTTTTTAGTTCATTTTAGATAATACTCATCACAATTATTGGTGGATTGATTGATTTTGGTTATACAATCCATATTACCTATACTATGTAAGCTTTCTGGACAGAATGCCACCATAGGATATTGAGAGGACCATCTACTCAGCAATCTAGGTGGAATCTCAGGTGGAGATTAATGATGTCTAGATCTATGCAGGACTTAGAAAAGTGGTTTAATACTCCATCATGTTCAAAGAACCTTGTATTTATTTCAAGATTGACACCTATTGGTAATGTGTTTAACTTCAGTTATACCGAAATAATGCTTTAGCACGCTTTGGTTCATTCTTGGATGGCTTATATTAATCATATTTTGATCCAGTTCTAGAAGCAATTTGTTTGCTTCCTTTAATAGTATTGGCATTAAAAGATAAATTGCGGATGAAAAACCTAAACTATAACTCTAGAGATTTGATAACATCTCTATATATGTAAATTCAAAATTTTAGTGATAAATGGAATCCTAGAAACCCTAGATTTCTCAAATTTTGAAACTTGTTTGGATTGCATCAAGGACCAGCAGACCAACAAACTTAAGAAAGGTGTTTGACGTATTTCTGAGACACTTAAGATCATACATACAGATATATGTGGACTATTTCCACACCTTGTTTGATCGATCAAAGATATTTTATCTCATTCATAAATGACTATACTAGATACATGTATTTCACTCTCATGGGTCATAAAGATGAAGCACTTGGTGTCTTCAAGATCTATAGAGCTGAAGTTGAAAAACTAACCAGAAAAGTCATTGAGATTGTCCGATCAAACAGAAGTGGGGAATGTATACAGAATCCAGTACCTTTTGTCTGTTACCTTAGAAAGCAATGTATATTCTTACACTATACCATGCCTGGGTCTCTAGACCAAAATGGCATTGCTGAAAGAAAGAACCAGACACTTATGAAAATGGTTGGGATGATTATAAGCTTCCATTACTTTGAGAAGCGAAGACCCTTAAGACTGCAGTGTGTATCTTAAACAGGGTACCATCGAAAACTACTCCAAAGTTTTCTTGTAAGTTTTGATGAGGATAAAAACCCATGTTAAGACATACATGTGCATGAGGCTTTATCTGAAGTCAAGGTTTATAATCCACATGAAAGGAAATCAGATGTTAGAACAGTCAGATCCTTTATTTGTTATCCAGAGAGAACAAAGGGCTATAGGTTCTTCTTTTCTTCACATTCAACCTCAGTTTTAGAATCTAAGAATGCCAAATTTCTAGAGGATGGCAACAATAGTGGGAGTAAAGATACCCGAAACGTCCAGTTGATGAACAATCTGTTCAAGTTCCTAGTCCCACGCAAGAAAATAGAGGATTTATTCTCTTAATTATTATACATTGAGGATTGTCATTTATCAAACCAATGCCTCATGACAATGAATTTATTGCATAATCTGTTACTCAACCTCCTCAAGCTCAAGATAAGGTTGATGATCAAATAGTATTAAGAAGATCCTCGAGAGTCAGAAAAACTGGCAATAAATTCTGATTACCAAGTTTACCTCCAGAATTGTAATGACGATGATTGAATTAATCTAAATCCAACATCATTCTCTCAAGCCATGAACTAAAGTGATTCCACTCAATAGCTTAACGCCATGAAGGATGAGATGGACTCTATAAGTAAGAACTAAGTTTGGGATCTTGTCAAATTACCTAATGGAGCATCCCTTGTGGGATGCAAATGGATTTTTAAAACCAAAAGAGATTCCACTGGAAATATTAAAAGATATAAAGCCCAACTTGTGGTGAAAAAGGTTTAATCAATATATTTTTTTATTATAAAGAAACCTTTTCACCAATTTCCAAAGAAGAGGTCTTTAGGATTTTTATGGTGCTTGTGGCTCATTTGGACATAAAGCTACATCAAATTAATGTCAAAATGACATTAGTTTGACCTTATGGGGGAGGTTTACATGAGGTGACCAGAAGGATTCCCAAATGATATTAAAGGATTTTTAGTCTGTAAACTCAAGAAATCTGTATACAATTTGAAATAGGTTTTTTCGTAATATTACCTTAAGAATGATGACACGATCACTTCTTTTGGTTTATAAAGTATCATGATGATCTACGTATCTGCCTAAAGTTGAAAGGAGAGCATTCTTTATCATTTTTGTATTGTATATGGATGAAATACTCTTGGTTTCTAGTAATCACAAGCTGTTACATGAGACAAAACAGTTTTCTTGCGTGTTATTTTGATATATCAATATGATTGAAACACTTTATGTTTAGACATAGTATTTCAACGGGGCCAACCTAATAAGATCTTAGGATTGTCCTAGAAAGGTTATATCGAGATAATTATGAAACGCTTCCGCTTAAAAGAACTGTTATATAGGTGTGACACCTGTTGCTAAAGTAACGGACTAATTTTAGAAGAATGTCCAATGACGTTTTCTAAAGGAGCATTAAATGCATTGTCACACCCCAAATATGGTTTAACCAGTGGTGTGATAAACCTTCAAGAAACCAACGGTTCGACTAGGATCTCGTATAGGTCGTGCCCGTCTGATTAAACCAGATACAATCCACAAGCATAATCAGAGTAAATAAACAATAGCGAAAGTCTTTAATACTAATGAACTGAGTATCTAACAGTAATAGCATAATTAATTATCCAATTATCTCTGAAGTAACTCAAGACATAAAATAAAATAAATTAATCAATTACATGTTTCGATAACCAAATAACTAAACTAATCGAAAATACATAAATTGCACTTGCATAACGGATCATGCGCCTCTTCCATAGCTTCCACGTCAATCGCCGCTATGTGTCCATACGTCGACGTGTTCATGTAATCTTCAATGGTAGGACCTGCATCAACAATTAAAAATATTCGACGTCGAAAGGGGTGAGCACACATCACGGCTCAGTGAGCAAATAAAACAATGCAACAAACATATGCATGCATTCAATTCATATCTTTGGTCTGGTTTTTAAGTTTGCAATATGCTATAGAAAGGATTGGCGGTCACCGCACCTCTATACACGAGTGTGTGTGAATCCACCCAAAGGATCAAACACCATTGCCGTCCCACATGCACCCACCATGGAATAGAGATAGAGCTAAAGTGTCCGGATCAAACACCGCCAACACTTCTCCTGATGTCCTATCCATACCAACACGTAAGCCCCTATTAGTAAGGACTTGCAAACTGGGCTCACAACTAACAAATCCTAAATATCATCCAGTGTATCCAAGGCCTCACTCCAGCATCCCTCAATACGTTCATAGAGATAGAGCTAAGCCCCCCCCCCCCCGGCAGAGAAAGGGACCACACTGTCCGAAACCACCTCCCCTGATGCCCTACGACGTAATAGTTCTGCTAAGGTAATGGCGATACGACGATATCAGTGAACAAGACTTGAGTAGAGATAGAGCTAGAATCTGGTGGCCAGGATGAACCACAATGTCACGTCTTCCCCTTGATGCTCCACTCGCATCAAGCACACTAACCACACACACATAATCACATGTCTATTCCTAACATCATCATCATCGTATTATAAATAGACAGAAATAAATATGCAAGAGCAGTAATAACAGGAATATTGGATGACATGTGAGATGCACATTACAAGCATACAAGCATAGAATCAATCATGGCATTGGACTCAATAAAAGTAAACAGTTTATAATTAGCCAGTTAGTTGAGGTTCTCTTCCCTTACCTGCTAGAAATGTTCAATCTTCTCCAAGCTTCTTAACTCACTCTTGAACCTCTTGAAAACCTAAGAAATTTATAAGTTCTAAGTTAGGGTTCATGCTCATCAATTTACAATAGTCAATGGTCCATATTAGAATCAAACAGACCTCCAGAAGCTGAGTGGTCGCAGGTGTGACTGCACCTGTGGTACGACCAAAGGGTTTGGGGTCGACATGTGTGGTCGCATATTATGCGACCACACCCTCCCTAGAAACTTCCCGAGGGCGTGTGGTCGGACATATGTGTCTCGTGTGGTCGATCAAACTGCGACCACACTAGTTTTTGGTCGACTTTTACCCTCAGTCACATCCTTTCATAACTTGATTCTATGGCTAACATTATAATCCTTTCTATGATTGTTCTATGGCTTAAAATTCACACTTTTACATAGTCCTTCACCTTAATCCATTCTTCATGGATCTCCTTAAAGTTTTGTTCATGGTCTTAGGATTGAGATCTTACTTTGAATCAATATCTCATCCATAATTTATTCTAGGCATTCAATAAATGTAGGGAACGATTCATACCTTAAACTTGCTGGAGAATCAAAGCTTTCTCTTCAATTCCTTATCCTAGTCTTTCTCTTCAATTCTCCTTCTCTTTCTACTCCTCTCTTTCTCTCTTTTTCAGTTTGGGTTTAAAAGAGTGAAAGAGACTAAAGGACGTCCTTTATATAGAGAAAAACTTCCATATAAAGTCCCACTTTGTTTAGGAAAGAACCCCCATCAGATTAGGAAGGTTTCCTAATTACGGAGTCGATTATACCATCGTGTGGTCGCACCTGGGGTCGCAGAATCCTTCGACCACACGTTTCAAAACTACGACCACACGTCCCAGAGTCGAATGGTTTCAATATTCTGAGGTGTGGTCGACCACACCTATTTAGGTATACGACCACATGTCTCAATTAGATGATTTTTTGTTCGAATTACATACCTAGCCTTATGGTTTCTTTATGCACTTAGTCTGCTTGGTCCGACCATGATAGGAAGACCTAATACAAGGTGGTAAGATCGGGTTAGTAAGGTATGGGTCTTACAACTCTTATATAAATTTTGTCCTCGAAATTTGCATATACCTTTCGAGTTGAAAAGGTGAGAATATTTCTTTCGCATAGCATTTTCTTCTTCCCATGTGATTTCTTCCACATCTTGGCCTCTCCAAGTAACTTTAACATAGTAGATGTTATGGTTGTGCAGACATTGAACTTTTCGACTAGTAATTTCAAATGGTACTACTTTGAACGTTAAATCTTCTGTTAGACCTGGTGGATCCACGGTTAGGACGTTTGTTGGATCCCGGATGTACTTCTTCAGTAACGAGATATGAAATACATCATGCATACTTGACATGGATGGGGGTAATGCTAACTGATACGCTACCTTCCCACGTTTAGCTAGAATTTCATATGGCCCGATGTACCTCGGGCTTAACTTTTCTTTATGTCCGAACAGTTTTAAGCCTCGCATAGGTGATATTTTCAGGAATGCTCTATCACCCACGACGAACTCGAGGTCTCAGCGTCTATTATCTGCATACTGTTTCTGACGATTCTGAGTTGTTCTAACTCTTTCCCTGATTATGTTGACTACTTTGCAAGTTCCTTCCATAAATTCAGGGCCTACAATTCTTCACTCTCAGACTTCGTTCCAAAACAAAGGAGTTCAACACTTCCTACCATACAGTGTTTATAGGGTGACATCTATATAGTAGTCTGATAGCTGTTGTTATATGAGAACTCGATTAATGGTAACTTCTCATTCCATGATCCTTTGAAATCAATAACACAAGCTCAGAGCATGTCTTCTAGAATCTGAATAGTACGCTCCGACTGTTCGTCAGTCTGAGGATGAAATACCGTGCTAAACTTCAATATAGTTCCCATAGCCTTCTGCAATCCTTCCCAAAACTTTGAGGTAAAGCGAAGGTCTCTGTCAGACACTATGCTTTCAGGTACTCCATGCAATCTGACAATGTTATCCACGTACAACTTAGCTAACCGTTCCAAAGTATATTGAGGTCGTATGGCAATGAAACGAGCTGTTTTGGTAAGTCGATCCATAATTACCCAAACTGCGTCTACTAATCTGGGAGTCAATGATAATCTAGTGACGAAGTCCATAGTAATGCAGTCCCATTTTCAAGCTGGTTCTGGTAATGGCTGCAACAATCCTGCAGGCTTTTTCCTTTCAGCCTTTACCCGTTGACAATTCGGGCATTGATACACATATTTAGCTACATCTGTTTACATTTCTCTCTACCAATATTGTTTCTTCAAATCATGATACATATTTGTACTTCCTAGATGTACCGAATAGGCAGTCGTGTGGGCTTCCTTCATTAGTCTATGTCTAATGTCTAAGTCTTCACTTTCAGGAACACACACCCTTCCTTTGTATCTTAATGTCCTATTAGAATCCAAGGTGAAGTCAGGAACAGTCCTTCCCTTATCAAGATCTTCTTGTACTGTTCTCAGATAGGTATCTGATTGAATAGCTGTCTTCACTTCGTCTATCAGATCAGGTATAATCTTCAATGAATAAATCCTAGGTTGGTGGAATCATCTGGTTTATCAATCTTGAACTGCTCACTGTCGCAATTAAATACTCTTGTTGTGTCACACATTGCAGCATTTGAGCTGGCTTCTTCTTGAAATTTTGTCACACCTTTCTTGCTTAATGCATCCGCAACCACATTAGCCTTTTCTGGAAGACACTGGATGTCACAATCGTAATCCTTTAGCAACTCTAGCCATCTCCTCTGTCTCATGTTCAACTGCTTTTAATTGAAAAGATAAGTGAGACTTTTATGATCTGATTTAACCTGAAATTTCTCTTCGTACAAATAGTGTCTCCATATCTTGACAGCATGTATCACTGCTACTATTTCCAAGTCATGGGTTGAATTTGGCATAAATCTTTTCTTTCCATAGTCACTGTAAGCTGATCTAAGATCTGATGCATGAGTTACCTCATCTTTGGAGTATATCAATATATCATCTATGAATACGATAGCCGAGGTATCCAATATGTCATGAAACACCTGGTTCATAAGTTTCATAAAAGATGCAGGTGCGTTTGTTAATCCGAAGGACATCACTAGGAACTCATAATGTCCATATCAGGTCCTAAATGCTGTCTTTGGAATGTCACCATCCTTGATCTTCAACTGATGATACCCAGACCTAAGATCGATATTGGAAAACACCTTTGCTCCTTGCAACTGATCAAATAAATCATCGATTCGAGGTAGGGGATATCGATTCGAGGTAGGGGATATCGATTCTTGATCGTGAGCTTGTTTAGTTCCCGATAGTCTATGCAGAATCTGACACTACCGTCATTCTTCTTAACAAATAACACTGGCGCTCCCCAAGGCGATATGCTTGGTCGGATAAAACCCTTATCTAGAAATTCCTATAGTTGTACCTTCAGTTCCTTCAATTCAGTAGGAGCCATTCTATAGGGTGCCTTAAATACTGGTGCGGCTCCTTGTATAAGGTCTATAACAAACTCTGTCGCTCAATCAGGTGGCAAACCAGGTAATTCCTTAGAAAATACATCTGAAAATTTTCTTACCACTTCTATGTCTTCCAGTCATGGTGCTTCCTTGGTGAGGTCGGCTACCGACACCAGGTAACCAGTTCCTCCTTTCTCGAGGCATCTTTTAGCCTTTAATGCAAAAAGAATGAGTTTTCGCTTACGGAGAAGTTTGGTTCCCGCAAAACTGAACTCTGCTCCTTCCTTGTCTTTAAATGATATCTTCTTTTAGAACAAAGCAGACTTGCAGAATGCTAGGATAACCAGTCCATCCCCAGGATGACGTCAAAGTCTGCCATCTCAAGTTGCACCAAGTTGGCGTCCAAACTTCATCCATTTATGAGAACTGGACATGGTCCATAAACTTGGTCTAATTCTGCTTCTAATCCCATAGGTGACCGTACCAGTAATTTATTGTCTAAAGGTCTGAGGGGTAGACTTAGCTTCTTCCCAAATGACATAGATATAAAAGAATGAGTGGCCCCAGAGTCAAAGAGTACTCTAGTGGGTATGCCATTAATGGGTACGTTACCTATGATATTAGTCTTAAATTAATCTATATGCTCATACAAAATGTTACAACAAAAGATCAGGTCATACCTGTGACTACATCGGGTGATGCAGTCTCGTCTTCAGCAGTTACCGCATAAACCTTGCCTTGTTGTAGTTGCTTCTTCGATTTAGGGCAGTCCCTCGAATAATGCCTTACTTGATCACAGTTAAAGCACTTAACTCCAGCACTTCCTTGCCTTTGCTGAGGTTGGGCTGTTAGTGTAGTCTTGGCTGCAGCATTGAAGCCTTGAGTACGAAAGGGTCTAAATGTCCTGGAGTTCCCTCCATTATAAGTAGTTCCATTAGGCATCTTAATGCCTCTGTTATGAGAAAAGTAGCTCTCCCTCTGGCTCGATTCTAGTACTCGAGCAATCTATATAGCTTCGTTATAGATCTTCTTTTCTAATCCCAATATATGCTCCCGTATACTTCCTCTAAGTCCCATGACAAACCTTTAGGTTTGGTATCTTCTTCTTGCATGCTAGAGGGAGCAAAGAAGAACAGCTCTTCATAACGCTACTAATAAGCATCTACCGTCATCTGTCCCTGATACAGACTCAGAATCTCCTTTTCCATCGCATCTCTGAAACTCCTGGGAAAATACTTCTCGAAGAAGGCATCTTTAAAGGTAGTCCAGGTCAATTGAGTGTGTTTTATCAGCAGATAATTCTGAGTAGATTTCCACCAATGATGGGCATCACCTTTCAGCATAAAGGTTGCGCATAATACCTTCTCTTCTTCATCGATAGTAATCATCATGAAGTTTCTTTCGATCTCGTCGATCTAGTAGGCTGGCCATAAAGGATCCGATGGCTTGCCAGTGAACTCCCTCGGCTTCATTTTCAAAAAATGCTCGATCAGCCTAGAATGGACCAGCTGATACTAAGCATATGCTCCATACATAGGTGGTTGGTACTGGTAATTGCCCTGGTTATATCCGCCTTGAGGTACTTCAGGGTTTTGTACTTGAACTTGTACAATTGGCGTTTGAGGTGCTTGGGGTACCGTGTTGTTCATGACTAATGTTTGGGGCATGATGTTGCTACCCCCTGATACTGTACTAGCTTGCCCCACCGGTAGAGGTGTTATGTTTGCGACTGGAGGAGTGATTCCCATAGCAGCTTGCATGTTGGCTTGCATCTGCTGTAATTGTTGTACCTGTTGTGCCAAATTCATAACCACTGTAGCCAATTCCATAGGTGGGGCTGGCAAGTTTATTGGGTTGGCTTGGTTGTTGACTCCTGGCGGTACCATATTCTAGTTTTCCTGTTCCTCAGGATTTTCATGGGCATTTACCTCCACAAGTGGTGATGGAGGTGAAATTGGGTTACGTCCTCTCCGTGTTATTCTTCGCCCAGCCATTTCCTGTTTATGACGGTGGTAGTGCCTGAAAGTCAAGGAAACATATGAGGCAAGTACAATATATGTTGATCTGATGTTAATCTCACAATAAACGAGGTAACAATTCAAATTTTAAAGTCATTCAGTCAAAACGTGGCATTTTCATCGTGGGGTCGATGGGTGTGGTCGCACTATATGCGACCACAAGGTTGCAACCATACGAACCCTGGCAGCTCACCGAGAGCCTCTGGTCGATCGTGGGGTCGATCTTGTGGTCGCACTTTTGGTCGAATTTTGAGACCACACGACCCCAAATTAGGTTTTTAAACCTAATTTTCGAGTCCTTTTCTCCATTCTCTTTTTGTTTTCTACTGTTCACAACTCAACTCACCTCCACTGAGTTGCTACAGCACCGACCACTCACCCTGAGTGAAATTTCTTCGATCCACCATCGGGTTCCACATCTCTACGGTACGTTCTACATTCCCATTATTCTTTTTGTCAGTTCATTCTAGATTTTCATCGCCTATTTCAATCTTTTTCCAATTAAATTTTATTTATCCATAAAAATTATATTTTTATTGATGAGCCTTGCTATTGGACACCCAACGGACAAAAGCCCTATAGAAATTTTGGGTTTCATCGGTCGATTTGGTCAATAAATGAAAATTTTATCTTTTGACCTAGAAATTGGGGATTTTTCCCAATTTCTTAATTTTCTTCAATTTGTTTTTAATTAATGGTAATTTCTCATTTAATTGATTATGGTACGATGGCTTATGACGTAAGTGAGTCCTCTAGTCCAAACATTTTGGGCGGACATGAGGCTTTGGCCAAACCATGCCGTCATAATGCCAAATTTGAATCCATTATATCTAACCTATTGCCTATTGGTTATGCCTTTTCAGGTAACATGGTTCGTACTAAAGTTCCCAGAGTTCACGATCCTCGTCGCTTTAGGTCCATCGAAGCGGAGGTACAGTATCCCTGTTACCAATGCAAGAAGGTAGAAGGGGATCGTTGTGTCAACTTGGCCAACCTAGCCCTATTCGATGTGGAGGGGGCTTTTGGTGATATGGACTGGCTTCCCATGATTTTGTACGAGGGCTGCACCCATCCTGAGTTGGTGAAGCCGTTTTAATGCAATTTACAGGTGGAGGGTGACCCAGAGGATATAGATAGGGGCAGAGAGCTCAGGATCACCAGTTTAGTCAAAGGGGTAGAGATCTCATTTAACTGCCAGGAGTTGACTGATATTCCTGGGCATCTCAAATGACGATCCCTTGGTCTACTACGCACCCAAGGAACCCCAGTTCCTTTCAGTGAGAATGTGCTCAGAAATTGACAACCAGACTCTTCAGGACAACCACTGGAAGATGAAGGCAATTAACCTACGTCCAGAGCCTCAGTTGTACTGTAAGATCATTCAGCACAACCTGATTCCCCAGAGTGAATACTATGAGAAAGTTTCACAGTTGACTCAGTACCTTCTGTACTGCATTTGCACTAGACAGCCTATCTGCCTTCCTTATATCATCATCAGGACCATGCACCGTGCTACAACGCCTGGTCTGGTGGGTAACCTACCCTATGGGCGTTTGATCACCACTCTGCTCACTCGCCTACAAGTGGACCTAGTGCATGGGAGGATTCATAAGGCACCTTTTCAACTGACCTAGATTGGGAGGCCATCTATAAGATGGGGATGCGAGATGCGCAGGTCAGTGAAGAGGAAAGAAACGCTATGGTGTGTCCCCTTAATCGAGTTGCGGCAGCAGATCCAGAGGTGGCAGTCGCGGTGGCAACAGATGCAGAGGCGACAGTCGCGGCGGCAGCAGAGGCATCGGAGAGTGATGATGAGGAGGATGATGATCGGATGTATATGGATATGGATGCCATACCTCCTCTGTCACCACAGCATTCTATAGGAGCCGACACTTCTCGGGCTTCTCATTTGGCTGTCCTTTGCACCCACCATCAGATGACATGTTGGATTTATTACGTGAGATTCACGATGCTCAACGTGCTACAAATTGTGGGGTAGGAGAGATCATAGACGCTCAGCGCGCGACTGATGGACGGGTGGCGAGTCTCAACGAGAGTCTTCGAGCGACCAAAGCACGTGTAGCCTAGCTCATGAGGGTGTATGCCGAGGACCATGGGCGAGACCGAGAGGCATCTCCTCCTCCCGCGTCATGATATGTATATTTTTTTTCTAGTTGTATTACAGAGTAACTGTGGACTGTACTCTGACCCATGATGTACATTTGTTATTTCATATTCAAGTTTATATATAGCTATATCAATTTGTTTCCTATTTACATACATGCATTATTTTCTTTCTTAATTTATGTCTCAAACAACACAGGTGCTTATGGTGTGTTCGTATTACGGTTTTTAGTTTATCCTAACTCAGTTCACGTCTCTTGTGAAAATAATTTGGTTTAATAGAGCAGAGCCTGAGAACTCTGATACCAAGCTGTCACACCCTAAATCTGGTCTAACTAGTGGTGTGATGAATCATCAAGAAAATCAACAGTTCAACCAGGATCTTGTATAGGCTATGCCCATCTAATTAAACCAAATACATTCCACAAGCATAATCAGAGTAAATAAACAATAGCGGAAGTCTTTAATACTAATGAACTGAGTATCTAACAGTAATAACATAATTAATTATCCAATTATCTCTAAAGTAACTCAAGACATAAAATAAAATAAATTAATCAATTACATGTTCTGATAACCAAACTACTAAACTAATCGAAAACATATAAATTGCACTCGCACGACGGATCATGCGCCTCTTCCATAGCTTTCACGTCAATCGTCGTCATGTGTCCATACGTTGGTGTATTCATGTAATCTTCAACGGCAGGACCTGCATTGACAACTAAAAATATTCGACGTCGAAAGGGGTAAGCATACATCACGGCTCAGTGAGCAAACAAAACAATGTAACAAACATATGCATGTATTCAATTCATATCTTTGGTCTGGTTTTTAAGTTTGCAATATGCTATAGAAAGGATTGGCAGCCACCGCACCTGTATACAAGAGTGTGTGTGTCACACCTCAATTTCGACTGAACCAGAAGTGTGAGTGAACCATCTCCAAACCACGGCTCACACTAGGATCTCAATAGACCATGTCAACAAACCATTCCAAGCAAACCAACCATAATCAGAGAGTAATAAATAGCAATGGATTTAAATAAATAAATAAAGTGAGTTTTTTATTTGTAATTAAATAATTATCCAGTTATGCCATCATCCACAATCATAAATAATAATTTATTACATCGTCTATACCCAACTGAAAGAATAAATAAATAAATAATCCCTAAAGGAACACACAGAAAGAGCACTCGCATGAGGCATCATGCTCATCCTCTACTGCCTGTGTGTCAATAGCAGCTATTGTCCCATACGCTGGGGTTGCCATAAAGTCTTCAACCGTATAACCTGCATCAAGATTCTGAAAAAGAGAATATATATATTCGAGTGAGCTCACAACTTAGCTCAGTAAAACACAAGACCAATGCAACATACAAAATGCATGAAATAACATTACAATTGGGTCAGGTATATCTTGTAAAATGCTATGGTAAGGTTTGGCGGCCACCCGCACCTCCATGCACGAGAGTGTGAGCACACCCAACAGTTAGGCTCTAATCCAAACTATTACTGTTGCCCTACATCACTCACTTCGGTATAGAGATAGAACTAGAGTCTGGCGGGCAAGCTGAGCCACCATCCCACGTCCTCCCCCTGATACCCTACACCGCACCAACACCTAAACCTCTGTTGGCAAGGGCTTGCAAGTGGGATCCATTTCTAACCAGTCCTATATGTCAAAACAGTATCTATGGCCCTACCCCAGCACAGCTCCCTATGACATAGAGATAGGGCTCGAGTCTGGTGGGCAGGAAGAGCCACAATCCCACGTCCTCCCCCTGATACCCTATTCGCACCAAGCTCGCTAAGGTAGACGGCGATACGAAAAGGGGTTAGTGTGAGGATATATCTAGGGCTCCACCCCCCTTCACATTCCACACACTAACGAAAAATAATCACATGCCTAAACAAACAGCATCCTAGCATACGAATATGCATGAACAGATAATAAAATTTAAATAACTAGATGGCATGTAAAATGCACAAACAACAAATAATAATCATAGAAACATATATGATCACAATGGTTTACTATTATTTAGTTACTTAGGATTTGGGATCTTGTCCCTTACCTAACGCGTGATAACAAGTCCGCTCTACGTCACAAAGTCCACTCACACTGTCTGCAGGTCCTACATGATCATTCTTATAGATTAGAATTAAATTATTAGGGTTACAGTTGGTCAGAACCAAGTCTGACCAACAACCAAGCTTCGGTGAGCATACCGGTTACAGTACCGGTCTCAGTATAGTGAGACCAGTATGTGCTGCGGTATATGTCGATCTCGATACCGGTCTAAGTACCGGTCTCAGTACACTACAGCCGGTATGTGCCTACGATATATACCGCAGGACCATACCGCAGGACTTATTGTCCAGTCGGTATGCCCGACAGTATGGGTCCGAGAGCCCAATCTCGGACCTCCCTCTCCCGTCGATCATCGGCTTGGTTTTTAGGGTTCTTCCTAAACCATTCTAAGGTCTAAATACTTGTTTGGTCATCTAGGTTTTGACTATTTCGTCGCATCCTTCTCAGATTGGATCTCAATGAGAACTAGGGTTTTGGGGTTCTAGGATTTTGGATCATTACGCCGTTTCACGGCTTCGATCTGAAATCTTAACATCAATACAGAAGTTGAGCACTTACCGGTGTTTTTTGAATGGCGGTGCTCTCCTCCAATGGAAAAATCCCCCTTCTTGCACAGTCTCCTTCCTCCTTGCTCCTTCTTAGATCTCTTCCAGACGGTCTAGGTTTGAGAATGTTTGGAAAGGATCTAAGGAGAAGGAATGATATGTATATATAGTGGGAGACCATTCTAGGAAGGTCTCCTACGTCTAAAAGGTTTCATAAACTCGATTCAGAGTGTGGGACCCATTGGAGTCCATCTCCACTCGAGAAATACATACCGATCGCACATACCGATCTCACTCAGAGTGAGACCGGTATGAAAAAATTACATTTTTACACATTGTTTCTCATACCTGGATATCGTGGTTCGTCACCCGGCCTCGCCTTCCCGTCCGATTATGATTAGGAGACCTGTCACAATGTAAACCATGAGTTAAATCGAATTTTCAGAGTACGATTCTTACAGTGTGAATCTGCCCAAAGGATCAAACACCATTGTCGTCCCACATGCATCCACCATGGAATAGAGATAGAGCTAAAATGTCCAGATCAAACACTGTCAACAATTCCCCTGATGCCCTACCCATACCAACACATAAGCCCCTATTGGCGAGGGCTTACAAACTGGGCTCACAACTAACCAATCCTAAATGTCATCCAATGTATCCAAGGCCTCACCCCAGCATCCTTCAATACGTCCATAGAGATAGAGCTAAGGCCCCTTGGTAGAGTCAGAGACCACACGGTCTGAGACCACCTCCCCTGATGCCCTACGACATAATAGTTCTGCTAAGGTAATGGCGATACGACGATGTTAGTGAACAAGACTTGAGTAGAGATTGTAAGACCCGCACTCCGTAAACCCGGTCTAAACCTTGGTTTTGTGTCGTAGCAGGTCTTTCGATCATCACCGGGCCAGACGGGACGAGCGGATGACAAACAGGTATGAAATCGGACCAAAGACAATCAAATCAACATGATTTTATGTTGACCGGTCGATGGTACCGGTCGACCGGTTAGCTCTGCGCAGCTGAGTGTGGAAATCCAGAAATTGACTTCTGAGGGTCCCACTTTCCTGATTTCAAATCCTAAGACTTTCCTAATCCTAATAGGGTTACTAAACCCTAATTCTAACCTATAAATACACCCTTAAACCTTCTCAAGTCCTTCCCATTGTCTCTCACAAACCCTAGAGAGGAGAAGGAGGTTGAAAAGGAGAGGAAGCTATGAAGAAGAAGAAGGTGCCGCCATTGCCGTTCAACGAAGCTCACTCTACGCCAGTCAAATGTAAGTGTTTGAATCAATCTTCTTACCCTATGTTAGTTGTGTGGGTGGATCAATACCATGCAAAATAGGTATTGATCTAAAACCCTAAATTGACCAATAAACCCTAAGTTGCCGTCAAACCCTAGATTCGAGTTCCGAGATGATATTCATCGAAACTAGACTTGAATGAGTTGGGAATAACTCCAACTCAAAGATTAAACTTAGAATGGATAGGTGAAACCTTGGAAATCCATGGAGGATGATCGACGACAGTCGAAAAACCCATGTATGGTCTTCCGGAGACATACCGGTCGACTATACCGGTTGCACACAGTGCGACTAGTATGTTGCCACCGGTATCCCTCGGGAGGCTGGTTTGTGGGGACCGATTGACCATACCGGTCGCTAGTCTTTCCCACAGAGCTGCGACCGATACATGCCACCGGTCAGCTCTGTGAGGGTATTTTGTAACCATGTTGGTTTCCGACCAACATGAAACCCTAAGCAATATATTCTAATGAAACCCTAATAACATTGTAGGACTTTGTGACTTCCCGTTTGGTTCTTGCGACGTGGAGCAAGCTAACAAACGAGCGTCAGGTAAGGGAATCTAACCTAAACCTAATAATTAATGGACAGTAAGTTGATGTTAACCACCTGATTATATATGATGTGATGTTTGTGCATATTCACATGCCATCCTTTACTTTCAGTTATTATTATTGTTCATGCATTGATAGGATGTGATTGTTAAGCATGTGATTGTTTTCGTTAGTGTGTGGAGTGGGGCATGGGCCTGGGATCGCTCCTCACACTAGCACCTTTTGTAGTATTATGTCTTAACATGCTTGGTATGGGTGGGGCATCAGGGGAAGGTCGTGGTACGGTGGTCTCCGATGTTGATGCTGGCCTGGCCATGGTTATGTGGCATTGTGATCTCTGAGGTCGACGCTGGCTTGTCCACGATGCTTTAGCTCTATCTCTATGCCGTAGGGAGTTATGTTGGGATAGGGTCTACCTGCGTATTGTTTCTATCCTAGTGGGTTAGTTGCGGATAGGGCATCAGGGGAGGTGTGGGAATGCCTTAGCTCTATCTCTATGCCGTAGACGGCTGTGCTGGGATAGAGAATACATTGATGACATATAGGATTGGTTAGTTGCGAGCCCAGTTTGTGAGCCCTGGCCAGTAGGGGCTTAGGTACTGGTATGGGTAGAGCATCAGGGGAGGTACGGGGATATCTTAGCTCTATCTCTATTCCATGATGGGTGCATGTGGGCTAATGGGGGTGTGATCCATGAGGTACCACACACTCGTGTATAGAGGTGCGGGGGCCACCAAACCTTTCTATAGCACATTGCAAACTTAAACCAGACCACAACATAAAATGATTATTACTCATGCATAATATTATGAAATTGTCTGATTGTCTTACTGAGCTAAGTTGTGAGCTCACCCTTTGTGTACACATTGTTTTAGATGTTGATGCAGGTTACACTGTTGACGACTATGTGAACGCTCCGGCATATGGTGACGTTGCTGCTTTGAGTGTACAGGCAGAAGAAGACGAGCATGACGCTTCATGCGAGTGCCCTTTCTGCGTGTACCTGTGATTGGATTTTGTTTATTCGCTTTAGTTATTTTCGTTTGATATTAAAGGGATGTAAAAGATATTTATTTTATGTTTGAATTCGAATAATTGGATACTTATTTAATTTATCATTAGATACTTAGTTTATTCTATTTTAAAGACTTCCGCTGTACTATTATACTCTGATTGTGGTTATATGTGATGGTTTGTATGAGTGGACACGGCCTATTCGAGATCCTGGTGTGAACCGTTGGTTCAATGACGGTTCACTCACACCATTCTGGTTGGATCGGTGGTGGGGTGTGACAACTTGGTATCGAGCTCTCGGGCTCTGTCCAACAAACCATATTGCACTTAACTAAGTCGATGAACTGAGTTAGGAAAAATTTAAAAATCTTAATACAAACACACCCTAAGCATTGTTTGATACCTGAGACTGATTAAGAAAGAGAATAATGTACTATTCTAAATATGGAACTTAACATGTGCACATACACTAGTTAGGTGAAATATAAAATTTTATTAAAAGAAAAGTGTAGCAAATGAAATAGTGCTACAGGGTACAGTCCACAAACCAGACAGTTACCCTGTTATATATAAAATTCATAAGAGAAGAGATTAAAGAGGGACAATCATGGGGTAGGGGGCCTAGGAGGAATAGGGTCTGCTATATCATAGTCTCGCTCGTAAGCAACCCTGAGCCAGTGCACCTGATCCTGTGTGACTCTGAGACTGCGAGCCAACTGCGCCAAGTCGCGGCTCATCTCACGCTGAAGTGTCCCTGATCTCCATAATCATACCCATCATGGTGTTGGAGGGAGGTTGAGATGGTCCAGCTGTAGAGGTAGATGGTGGTGCTGCAGGTGTAGGCTGTGGAGCTGACACTAGTACACCCTCGGCTCTATCCTCGTCATCATCACGCTCGAGCTCGGCTGCATAGGCCGCATTGGTTGCTGCTGCTGCTGCCGCCACGGCTGCTACCCTCCCAAGTGGGCGAGGGCGAGCCTCCAACTCGTCATCGCTAACAGGCAGGTCAACCATCTGCATCCTCTGAATGGCATCCCAGTCTATGTCGGAGGTCATAGTATCCTCAACGGTCACCTCGCCTCTCATGCTCACGCCCAGGCGACGTAGCAGGAAGGTAATGAGACGACTGTAGGGAAGGTTACTGGCCTGATCGGCCAGGGTCGCCTGATGCATGGTCTTGATGATGAGGTAAGGGAGAGAGACCCGCTCCCCAGTGCAGACGCAATAAGTAATGTACTGAGTGAGCTGGGATAACTCACTGTAGTGGCCGCTCTGGGGCACGATGTTGTGATGTATGATGCGACTATATACTCGAGGTGCAGGTCTCAAGCTAGCCGCCTTCATGGGAGCTCCAGGGTTTAGTATCTGATCTGCTATCTCTCGGCGCAGATCCTCAGTCAGATAGCCCTTCGCTTTGGGAGGGCAATACACTAGGTCTCCATCATTAGGAACCCCTAGAAGGTCGGCCAGCTGGTGGGTGTTGAATGAGATAGGTACACCCCTGACATAGCTAGTGATGCGCAAATCCCTACCCTGGTTGGGATCGTTAACATCTCCATGCAACTCCAGGTTAGCATAGAAATGCTTAACCAGATTGGGACGGGTGGTATCAGTGTAGGATATTACCGGTACCCACCCAAGCGCATTGAAAGTGGCTCGCACATCGAATCTCTCCAGCTGATCCAGGTTAATCCGGCGCCCAGATTCTATGCTCTTGTTATCAAACCACGGGAATCGAGCCTGTGCTTCTATAGAACGAAACCAGTGCTCGTCAAGTTGGGGAACTGGTGGCTGGGGAGCACGTAAACTCGAGCCGTGGGGACGCTTGCCAAGAGCATGTCGGGGAGCCATTTTAACTGCAAAACAAAAGAAAACAAGATGAAAATGTTAAAAATTGTCGAAATTTCGGCAGCATAACGACATTAAATTGGGAAAAAGCCTCAAACTCACCCAAAAACATGGGGAGGAGGACTTACGTAACCCCTACACTCTTCGACAAATCAATCACAAGCAACTACAATAAGAAATTTCAAGAAATTAAGAAAAATCAAGAAATTTTGAAAATTTTGAAAACCTAGGTCAAAAGTTGTAAAAATTCGATTTTTATGAAAACCGTTCGGTGAAACCTCAAATTGGTTGAGGGCTTTTGCTCTTGGGGGTCCCTAAACCCTTTCCAAGCCAAAGGAAAAGAGTTCCTATGGTTGGAACATCTCAATCAATGAAAAACCTAAATTTTTTACATAAAGACGATATGGAAAATATCTAAAAACTTGAAAAAGAGGGCAGAGACCTAACTGGAGACGATGTTCTACGCTTTGAACGGAAGGAATCAGCATCTAAGGTCACCGGCCGGACTGTAGCAACTCGGTTTGGCAGAGAGGAATCGCCTCCGGAGAGAAAAGAGAAAGGAAAGTGAGAAATTTTCTCACTTTTCGCGATTTTAAAGCCAGTTCTGGGCATACCGGTCGACGGTTTTGCCTATACTGATCGACCGGTATCTCCCCAGGCGTGCGACCGCTATGTCTCGGTCAGAATTTTAATTCTGACCGGTCGACTATACCGGTCGCAACACTGTATACAGGGTGTCGACCGGTATGTTGCGACCGGTCAGCACCTGATTAGCCAGAAAAATCTCAGAAAAATTTTAAAATTTTGTAAATTTAAGTATTCCTTTTTGCGACTGTTTCGCCTTATATTGTTCAAGACTAACACCACTATTGCTTCATTCTCATGTGTTATGTCTTCTTCTCAGATTCAAATAGAATAGTCTGAGATGGTGGACGGAAACAGTTGTAGGGGTCGAAAGCGTCACCAGGCTAGGATGCGCCTCGAAGAAGAAGAACAGGTTTAACAAGGCCATGTTAGAGAGCCAAGCCCGGAAGTTGAGGAGGAACAGGTTCCAGAAGTAACAACAAATTTGCCTGGGCCACCTCATAGGAATTCGGAGACCATTGTTACAAACTTGGTCTATCAGATGCAAGCTCAGCAGAAAGAATTCCTGAGCGAGATACTGAAGATGTTCAGGCCACCGGGTTCTGTTCCCACTGGAGGTACGCCTGAGTCTGGAGAGAAAAATACTTCGCAGCCGATGCAGGGTAGCCCAAGGCCGATGGGCCAAGCACAGAATGTACCACCACCGCACCAGTTTCCGTCGCCTTCTGCGTACCCAAGAGCCTATCCGTATCCACCACCATGGTACAGAATGAACACTCAGGGACAGCATGATCTGAGCAGAGCGGTGGATAGATTCCTGAAGTTGAAGCCTTCATCGTTCACCGGTAAGACAGGGAGACCATTGTGGCCAGCACAGTGGGTTGCAGAGATGGAGAAAAATTTCCGACTGATGATCTGTACAGAGGAGGAAAAGGTCTTATTTGCCACTCATATGCTGAAAGAAGACGCAAATGCTTGGTGGAATTCTACACGGGCATACCTGGAGACGAAGCATACACAGGTTGATTGGGAAGTGTTCAAGGTTGCCTTCTTCGATAAGTATTTTCCAAAGAGCTTCAGAGATCAAATGGAGAAGGAGTTCCTTAATTTGCAACAGTCTCAATCGACTGTGGATGCTTATCAGCAGAGGTACGAGGAGTTATTTTTCTTCGCACCGGCAAGTATGCAAGAAGAAGAGACCAAGACACGTAGGTTCACCATGGGACTACGTGGAAGCATCAGAGAGCACATCTTGGGTCTGGACAAGAAAATCTATAATGAGGCTGTGCAGGTTGCGAGGGTGATAGAGTCCAGTCAGAGGGACAGCTTCTTCGCCCAGAACAGGGGAGTGAAGAGACCCGCTATTGAGAGTTCGGGTGGCGGTAACAATAGACCCTTCCGCCCATACAGGGCTCAGACCGCTACAGTGCCTGTAAGGAACAATACGGCACCACCTGTGCCACAGAATGCCGGATTCAACCCGAATATCAAATGTTTCAACTACCAGCAAGTGGGTCATATTGCAAGGACCTGCACTCTACCTAAGAAGCAACCTCCCCAGCAAGGAAGAGTTTATGCGGTCACTACTGAAGAGGCAGCTGCATCACCTGATGTGGTCACTGGTATGACTCTATCCCTTACTATTTGGCTTACTAATTTTCATTGTGTGTATGCGCATATAGACTAAGGGATGATAAAAATTCCAGGAATTGTAAATGTAGCTGGTATACCTGCCAGAGTACTGTTTGACTCTGGGGCCATGCACTCCTTTGTTTCTATTTCTTTTGGGAAACGAATGGAGTTACCAATCAAGCATTTGAACCCAAGCTTGATAGTTCGCTCTCCACTAGGAGTCGAAGTGGCTTTGACCGAATATTATGGACCATGTACTGTATGTATTGAGGGCCGAGACTTAGAAGCAAGCCTAGTACTACTCGAGATGGCAAACTTTGATGTCATTTTGGGAATGGATTGGCTAGGCCATCATTTAGCCGTCCTATTATGCGGTGAAAGAGCTTGTGCTTACTGACAAAAAGGGAAGGGAATATAGCTTCACTGGGATCAGGCTATCTAGGAAGCGGAAGCTGATTCTCTCCGCCCTAAAAGCTAAGAGATGCTTAGAGAAGGGGGGAGTGGGGTACCTAGTATCGGTAGTTGATATCACGGCGGAGTCACACAAGATGGAAGATATAGATGTGGTTCGAGAGTTCCCAGATGTATTTTCAGATGAGCTTCCAGGTCTACCGTCGGACAGGGCTACAGAGTTTGTAATAGACCTTATGCCAGGATCGGCGCCGGTGTCCAAAGCACCATACAGAATGGCCCCTACCGAGTTAAAGGAGTTGAAGACCCAGTTACAAGAATTGTTGGATAAGGGTTTCATACGACCTAGCATATCGCCTTGGGGAGCACCGGTATTATTCGTCAAGAAGAAAGACGGAAGTATAAGGCTATGCATTGACTACCATGAACTGAACAAGTTGACTATCAAGAATCGGTATCCTTTGCCTAGAATCGATGATCTGTTCGATCAACTGCAGGGTGCAAAGGTTTTCTCGAAGATTGATCTCCGATCGGGGTATCACCAACTGAAGATCAAGGTCGGAGATATTTCAAAAACTGCTTTCAGAACGAGGTATGGGCATTATGAGTTTCTAGTTATGTCTTTCGGGTTGACCAATGCTCCAGCGTCGTTTATGGAACTGATGAACGGAGTGTTTCATGATATGTTGGACACTTCGGTCATCGTATTCATCGATGACATATTGATCTACTCTAAGGACATGGAGACTCATACAGCACACTTGAGGGCAGCCCTACAATGGCTGAGACAAGAAAAGTTTTATGCTATGTTCAAGAAGTGCGAGTTTTGGCTGAAGGAAGTGGCTTTCTTGGGCCATGTTGTATCTGAAGACGGTATCAAGGTTGATCCAAGTAAGATAGCTGCTATAGTAGGATGGGAAGCACTAAAATCTGTTGCGGAGATTCGTAGTTTCCTTGGGTTGGCTGGTTATTATAAAAGATTCGTGGAAGATTAGTCCAGGATCGCTGTTCCACTCACCAGATTGACCAAGAAGGGAGAGAAATTCTTATGGACAGATGAGTGTGAGAAGTGCTTTCAGACTTTGAAGTCAAGACTAGTCTTTGCACCTATCTTGACTATCCCAGAACCAAACGTACCGTTTACTTTATATACGAATGCTTTAGGGTTAGGTATTGGGTGTGTATTGATGCAAGGAGAACAGGTGATTGCTTACGCATCAAGACAGTTAAAGAAGCATGAAAAGAACTATCCTACGCATGATTTGGAGCTAGCAGCGGTTATACATGCAATCAAGACTTAGAGACACTACTTGTACGGTGAGAAGTTTCAGATCAAGTCAGATCACAAGAGTTTAACTTATCTTTTCACTCAGAAGGATCTGAATATGAGACAGAGGAGATGGCTGGAATTGTTGAAAGATTATGATTGTGACATCCAGTACCATCCGGGTAAAGCAAATGTGGTGGCCGACGCCTTAAGCAGAAAGTGGGCATCGAAACCTGAGGCAGGACCAAGTACAAATGCTGCATTATGTGCCGCAGCTTCTAGTTCAATCGAAGGTGATGAAGAGTACATAATTGAAACTGCAGAAGATCCAGTTGAGCAAGGCTTAATTCATAAGTTCACCATGATGTTCGCAGCTTTGAAGATCTCACCGGATCTAGTTGATGAAGTCAAGGTAGCAATCCTACAGGATCCTCATCTCAAGACAGTGCAAGAAGACTTAGAGAAGGGTACGAGCAATCCTGACTTTACCTTGGATTCAGACAAGGTACTCAGGTATCGTGGATGGTTATGTATACCTGAGAGTGAAAACTGCAATATTAGAGATCGAGTTATGACTGAAGCTCATTACACTCCATATTCGGTACATCCAGGAAGTACCAAAATGTACCATGATTTAAGAAGACTATATTGGTGGAGGGGTATGAAAGCTGATATAGCTCGTTTTGTGTTCCAGTATCTGAATTATCAACAAGTTAAAGCAGAAAGGTAGAGACCCACAGGTTTACTACAGCCATTACCGGAACCTGCATAGAAGTGGGATTGTATTACCATGGATTTCGTCACTGGCTTACCTTTGACACCAAGGTCAGTGGATGCAGTTTGGGTTATAGTCGATCGACTCACCAAGACAGCTCGATTTATTGCGGTCAAACCTCAGTATACCATGGAGAAACTGGCCAAGTTATATGTCGATAATATAGTTAGACTTCATGGCGTTCCAGAGAGTATAGTATCTGACAGAGATCCCCGTTTTACATCAAAGTTCTGGGAAGGATTACAGAAAGCTATGGGAACCAAGTTGAAGTTCAGTACAGCTTTTCACCCTCAGACGGACGAACAGTCAGAACGAACTATTTAAATTTTAGAAGATATGCTCCGAGCTTGTGCAATAGATTTCAAGGGAGCTTGGGATGAGAAGCTATCACTTATCGAGTTTGCTTATAACAACAGTTATCAGGCTACAATTCAGATGGCCCCATATGAAGCACTCTATGGGAAGAAGTGTCGTACACCTCTGTTATGGAACGAGGTGGGAGAAAGAAGAATTGTAGGACCAGAGTTTGTTGAAGAAACTTACCGAGTGATTGATCAAATCAAGGAGAGAGTAAAGACAGCTCAAGTTCGACAGAAGCACTATGCGGATAATCGACGTCGAGATCTGGAGTTTGCAGTGGGTGACAAAGTATTCTTGAAGGTATCACTGGTGTGAGGTCTGAAACGGTTTGGTAAGAAGGGGAAGCTTTGCCCCAGGTATGTGGGACCGTATGAGATATTGACCCGACGTGGTAATGTAGCATATCAATTGGCTCTACCACCATCTATGTCTAGTGTTCATAATGTGTTCCACGTATCATTACTGAAGAAGTATGTCAGAGATCCATCGCACATCTTGACCACTGATCCCCCAGACTTGACTGAAGACTTAACATTCGAAGTGGTGCCTGTGATGCTCTCAAGGCGAAAAGTTCAGCAACTTCGAACCAAGGACATCCATTATGTGAAGGTGCATTGGAGAAGCCAAAATGTAGAGGAAATTACTTGGGAAGAGGAGAGCGCGATGAGGAAGGAGTACCCTAACCTTTTCGACGATCAAGGTATGTTCAAATTTCGGGGCCGAAATTTCTTTTAAGGGTGGGGGAGTTGTGAAACCTACATGCAAATTTCGGGACGAAATTTCTTTTAAGGGTGGGGGAGTTGTAAGACCCGCACTCCATAAACCCGGTCTAAACCTTGGTTTTGTGTCGTAGCAGGTCTTCCGATCATCACCGGGCCAGACGGGACGAGTGGATGACAAACAGGTATGAAATCGGACCAAAGACGATCAAATCAACATGATTTTATGTTGACCGGTCGATGGTACCGGTCTTGGTACCGGTCGACCGGTCAGCTTTGCGCAGCTGAGTGTAGAAATCTGGAAATTGACTTCTGAGGGTTCCACTTTCCTGATTTCGAATCCTAAGACTTTCCTAATCCTAATAGGGTTACTAAACCCTAATTCTAGCCTATAAATACACCCTTAAACCTTCTCAAATCCTTTCCATTGTCTCTCACAAACTCTAGAGAGGAGAAGGAGGTTGGAAAAGAGAGGAAGCTAGGAAGAAGAAGAAGGTGCCGCCATTGCCGTTCGACGAAGCTCACTCTACGCCAGTTAACGGTAAGTGTTTGAATCAATCTTCTTACCCTATGTTAGTTGTGTGGGTGGATCAATACCATGCAAAGTAGGTATTGATCTAAAACCCTAAATTGACCAATAAACCCTAAGTTGCCGTCAAACCCTAGATTCGAGTTCCGAGATGATATTCATCGAAACTAGACTTGAATGAGTTGGGGATAACTCCAACTCAAAGATTAGACTTAGAATGGATAGGTGAAACCTTGGAAATCCATGGAGGATGATCGACGACAGTCGAAAAACCCATGTATGGTCTTCCGGAGACATACCGGTCGACTATACCGGTTGCACACAGTGCGACTAGTATGTTGCCACCGGTATCCCTCGGGAGGCTGGTTTGTGGGGACCGACGGACCATACCGGTCGCTAGTCTTTCCCACAGAGCTGCGACCGATACATGCCACCGGTCAGCTCTGTGAGGGTATTTTGTAACCATGTTGGTTTCCGACCAACATGAAACCCTAAGCAATATATTCTAATGAAACCCTAATAACATTGTAGGACTTTGTGACTTCCCGTTTGGTTCTTGCGACGTGGAGCAAGCTAACAAACGAGCGTCAGGTAAGGGAATCTGACCTAAACCTAATAATTAATGGACAGTAAGTCGATGTTAATCACCTGATTATATATGATGTGATGTTTGTGCATATTCACATGCCATCCTTTACTTTCAGTTATTATTATTGTTCATGCATTGATAGGATGTGATTGTTTTTGTTAGTGTGTGGAGTGGGGCATGGGCCTGGGATCGCTCCTCACACTAGCACCTTTTGTAGTATTCTGTCTTAACATGCTTGGTACGGGTGGGGCATCAGGGGAAGGTCGTGGTACGGTGGTCTTCGATGTTGTTGCTGGTCTGGCCATGGTTATGTGGCATTGTGGTCTCCGAGGTCGACGCTGGCTTGTCCACGATGCTTTAGCTTTATCTCTATGTCGTAGAGAGTTATGTTGGGATAGGGTCTACCTGCGTATTGTTTCTATCCTAGTGGGTTAGTTGCGGATAGGGCATCAGGGGAGGTGTGGGAATGCCTTAGCTCTATCTCTATGCCGTAGACGGCTGTGCTGGGATAGAGCATACATTGATGACATATAGGATTGGTTAGTTGCGAGCCCAGTTTGTGAGCCCTGGCCAGTAAGGGCTTAGGTACTGGTATGGGTAGAGCATCAGGGGAGGTACGGGGGTATCTTAGCTCTATCTCTATTCCATGATGGGTGCATGTGGGCCAATGGGGGTGTGATCCATGAGGTGTCACACACTCGTGTATAGAGGTGCGGGGGCCACCAAACCTTTCTATAGCACATTACAAACTTAAAACCAGACCACAGCATAAAATGATTGTTACTCATGCATAATATTGTGAAATTTTCTGATTGTCTTACTGAGCTAAGTTGTGAGCTCACCCTTTGTGTACACATTATTTTAGATGTTGATGCAGGTTACACTGTTGACGACTATGTGAACGCTCCGGCGTATGGTGACGTTGCTGCTTTGAGTGTACAGACAGGAGAGGACGAGCATGACGCTTCATGCGAGTGCCCTTTCTGCGTGTACCTGTGATTGGATTTTGTTTATTCGCTTTAGTTATTTTCGTTTGATATTAAAGGGATGTAAAAGATATTTATTTTATGTTTGAATTCGAATAATTGGATACTTATTTAATTTATCATTAGATACTCAGTTCATTCTATTTTAAAGACTTCTGCTGTACTATTATACTCTGATTGTGGTTATGTGTGATGGTTTGTATGAGTGGACACGGCCTATTCGAAATCCTGGTGTGAACCGTTGGTTCAATGACGGTTCACTCACACTATTCTGGTTGGATCAGAATTGGGGTGTGACAGAGATAGAGCGAGACTCTGGTGACCAGGATGAAACACAATGTCACGTCCTCCCCCTGATGCTCCACTCACATCAAGCACACTAACCGCACACACATAATCACATGTCTATTCCAAGCATCATCATCATCATCGTATTATAAATATACATAAATAAATATGCATGAGCAGTAATAACAGGAATATTGGATGACATGTAAAATTTATATTACAAGCATACAAGTATAGAACCAATCATGGCATTGGACTCAATAAAAATAAATAGTTTATTATTAGCCAGTTAGTTTAGGTTTTGTTCCCTCACCTGCTAGAAATGTTCAATCTTCTCCAAGCTTCTTAATTCACTCTTGAACCTCTTGGAAACCTAAGAAATTTGTAAGTTCTAAGTTAGGATTCAAGCTCATCAATTTATAGTAGTCAATGGTTTATACTAGAATCAAACAGACCTCCAGAAGCTGAGTAGTCGCAGGTGTGACTGCACCTGTGGTCTCAGTTTCTGCGACCATAGGGTGTGGGGTCGATACGTGTGGTCGCATATCATGCGACCACACCCTCCCTGGAAACTTCCCAAGGGCATGTCGGACATGTGCCTTGTGTGGTAGATCAAACTATGACCACATGAGTTTTGGTCGACTTTCACCCTCAGCCACATCCTTTCATAACTTGATTATATGGCTAACATTATGATCCTTCCTATGATTGTTCTATGACTTAAAATTCACATTTTTACATAGTCCTTCACCTTAATCCATTCTTTATGGATCTCCTTAGAGTTTTGTTCATGGTCTTAGGATTGAGATCTTACTTTGAATCAATATCTCATCCATAATTTATTCTAGGCATTCAATTAATGTAGGGAATGATTCCATACCTTAAACTTGCTGGAGAATCAGAGCTTTCTCAGTAATTCCTTCTCCTAGTCATCCTCTTCAATTCTCCTTCTCTTCCTACTCCTCTCTTTCTCTTTCTTTCAGTTTGGGTTCTAAAAGAGTGAAAGAGACTAAGGGACGTCCTTTATATAGAGGAAAACTTCCATATAAAGTCTCACTTTGATTAGAAAAGAACCCCCCTCAAATTAGGAAGGTTTCCTAATTGCGGAGTCGGTTATACCATCGTGTGGTCGCACGTGGGGTCGTAAAATCCATTGACTACACGTCTCAAAACTACGACCACACGTCCCAGAGTTGAGTGGTCTCAATATTATGAGGTGTGATCGACCACACCTGTTTAGGTATGCGACCACACATCTCAATTAGATGATTTTTTGTTCTAATTACATACCTAGCCGTGTGGTTTCTTCACGCACTTGGTCCACTTGGTCCGACCATGATAGGAAGACCTAATACAAGGTGGTAAGACCGGGTTAGTAAGGTACAGGTCTTACATGCATAGTATCCCATATGCATCTATAGTAAGCAGTTTGGTATTCGCACACATTATGTTATCAGATATCGCATATTCAGTAGGAGTTTTAAGGAAATTTTAAGGAAATCCAAATTCATCGGAATAGAAATTTGAGAAAAAAAATTTCATATATCTCCAGTAAACGAAGGTTCATATGTTGATTAATCATTCAGTTTTCAAACATATAGTGAATGTGGAGATACTAAAGATACACTTCATGATAATTTTGTATACTCACTGGAGGATTAATATCTTGAAAAAAGTGTGAAGCAACCAAAAATTGCATCCTTTATATTGTAATAGAGGTAGTGGCATGCTATAAGGCAGTCTCTCATGCATCGTGGTTCTATCATTTTGTTACATATCTCTAGGTTATTCCGTCTATAGAAAGAACAATACGGATTTACTGTGATAAACTACGACAATTAAGTTCTCTAAACAACACATATTTTATGAGTCGATATAGACATATAGAGATTAAGTATTTAGTTGTTAAGAGAATATTTAGAATCATCAAGTTTCTATAAAATATGTTGGTACTGATAAAATGATAGCCAACCTTTATTTATATAAGGAGCTCCCATTAATTGCATTTTCATGCTATTTGGAGCATATGAGCTTATGTAGTCATTTTTGTACAAGATATTTTATTTAAAATGTTGCAACATTCAGTTGATGTTTTCTGAACCTTGATTGTTTTCTGTCATTTATTATGTCTAGTGCTATTCAAGTATCTGAAATGACAGAAGCCCATAGTACAAAGGGCATTAAGAAATGTACCTTGAAATGACCTAGGGGTTGATTCTAAATTGATCATGAGATTGATTCACTAAAGTTTTGGGATTACCCACATTATGATTTATTGTGAAAAGGACATCTCATTGTAATACATGGAAGGGAGTGACTGACATATTGGACATGTACCACCATGATTCGTGATTTGGAGTTTTCATTATGAATGTTTAAGGAACTAATATTCATATATGGCCATACAATAATAGCAACACATTATACTCACTTAACTTATGGCAATATGGATCAAGTGGGAGAATGTTGGACTGATGTGGCCCCTATTGCCACTCAGTTTGACATGTGTGCTAGGTGGGACCCACCATCCCTTTGTAACTGATCTTGATGGGAGACAGTTACAGGGAGACATATAGATAAGGGGACTTAGGTTTCCAACAAGATACGAGCAATCCATCACGACGTATCATGTGAGAGACTGAGAAACCAGAAGGCAGTCTCCATCAAAGAATTGACAGGAACTTGACGGCAGTATGGCATCGATCACTAGTGTTCTACGTCAGACACGGAGGTATGTGCATCTCATTTTGGCTTACAACTACTGCTATTTGGTGACTCTTCCGAATGTAAAGGAATCCATCCAACACTAACAACGTCACGAAGTACACCATAGACCACCATAATCTCTTAATCATCAACATTTAATGGCAGATCTCCCAGTTCTCTGTCAAACAATGGAAGAGACTGCTGAAGCTCGAGCTCCTGCAATACACCAAAGCACCACCAGAGTTCTTTGCTGGAAAATTGATCAATGTTGTCGCCAATGATTCTGATCATCAAATAGATGCCTACGAATCAATTCAATCAGAGCAAAATCCGATCATTCGTATTTAAATCTTGACATTTTTTTTTTGTTTTTTTTCCTGTGTAATTCGTTTATGAGTCTCAGATAGAGAACGGACAGAATAGAGAGATGTTAGGAATCAGGAGAGGGGTGAGGGTTTATATGGGGAAGACCGGTACTTGCACCTCTCTTTTAATATTTTTTTTTCCTTACAAAAATGGTATTATTGTCATTCAAGTATTTTCTAACGGCTAACATCAGCAACTAATGGCTCTATTACTTGCTTTTGGATCTTTTTGATAAACGTTTGTCTAACTTGGGTGGTAAGTGAATTTTTTAAACAACTTGGGTGGTAGGTGATTTGGACAATTCTTTTTGGGTGGTAGCTAAAAATTTCCCTAAAATATAATTTATTTTTGAAAAAATTTCATCTACACCCCAAAAACTATGTCAAATTCGATTTAACTCCAGAGGTTTCCAAATGTATCATCTACCAACCAAATGGTTTGCATAAACTTCAATTGGCGCCAATTAACTTATGGACTTGACTGAAAACATGATAAGACATTTCTACCCTTTGTATTTGAAACTAAAAGACATTAAAATGAGATAAAATTACTAATTTGACCCTTTAAAGATAATAATCTAAATTAAGTAAAAGTACTAGTTTGACCTTCTATTAAAAATAACATTTAGCCTTTCCCATCGTCTTCTTCCCCTAATCTCTGGCGATCACCCCATTGTTCGAAGGAAAATGAAGGAAACATACGGTTAACAGGCTTTCCTTCCCTTCCCCTTCTCTTTCTCACTCTCCTTCTGAGTACCTGCATTCAATTTTTCAAAAAAACCCAATTTCTTAACTTGATAGTTGGGTACTAATCTCATATTATTGTTTAAGGCAGAAGAAGAGGTGAAGGCGTTGGTACTGATCTCACTGTAACAACTTCGCATTACCAATTCAAAAAAGCATTGGTATTGATCTCACTGTAACAACTTTGCATTCCGTCTTTTCTCGACGAGTTTTGCTCTCTCTTCCTACGCAGACCAAAATATAAATTCCCCAGACCCCAGTCTTCCTTCCCAGTTTCTCTCCACAATCTTCCCCCCCCCCCCCCCGACCCCCAAAAAAAAAAAAAAAAAAAAAAAGAATAGATGGATGTCATCTCTGAAGAAGAATCCACCAGCTCAAGCAGAACTACGGAACTCAACAATTTTCTCTCTCATTGCTTCTCACCCCGAAGAAGAATCCACCATTATCGTCTCTGCTCTCAAGCACGTCATCTCTGGTGGAAATTGCAGTGATGGAGATGACATTTCACGACATTTCCTGTTTCCACCACTGGTTAATTCCGCCCCAACCTCTTCTTTTCTGATCAACTTCAAATTCGGCCCTGAACAGTCAGATGATGTTCAACTACCGCTCCTCGAAGCTAACAAATGTGGATTATGTAAGATTGATGGATGTCTAGGTTGTAATCTCTACGGAATATCACATCCTGAGAAAAAGAGTAGGAAAAGGAAGAAGAAAATTTTCTCCACTGATAGATGTTTCCCTGTATCTCCGCATAATAAATTTCTCCGGCAATCTTGTAGTTGTTTTCTGGTTTTCTGGTTTTCTGCAACATTCCATTCAATCTCTCTGGAGAAAGGAAAAAAAAAGATCATTCTGCGGAGAGATATTTTGTGAACTTTACAGATCTGAATTGATGTTTGGTTCCATCCTAAAACGATTGAAATTAACTATAAAATACACAAACCCAATTGAAGAAAGATGAGATATGACTCTATAAGTAAGTGAATATAAATAAATCTTTGTTGGGAATTCCATCAAACAGAGAGGGTTTTATCCGTCCTTTAGTGACGAGCCAACCACCAAGATTAATAGCTTTAATTGGGAAATCTGAGTTTTCCATTACAGCAAATGAAAGAGAACAAGAAGGAGAAACAACTCAGCAGCAGTGTGGTCAAAAGTTTGAGTGGGAGATACAAGAGGAAGCTTCAAATTTCTTCAAGTCGTTGTTTGGTTACAATCAGCACATCAACATCGTGAGACGAAACCACCAAGAGATGGGTTTCTGGTAATGTCTGGAGGATGGGAATAAAGGCCGTGGCTTTCTTTTTTTGTCGTAATGGAGATAGTTTGAGCCCTTGTCCCCAAGATCCCCAAAACGGTATCGATTGTCCGACCACCTGGGTTCTCATTTTAAGGAGTTTTTGGAAAGCATAATCTGGTTCCCCCTTGAAGAAATCAGTTCAATCGTGCCCTTAGAAATCCCATTTGTAATCCTTTTTAAGGAATTTTTGTATTGGATCATTGTTTAAGGTCTTACCTGTTGATGAATTATGATCTGAAAGAACTATTTCGGATTCGAGATCTGGCCAAGGGAATCTGAAGAAGCTCCGTATTTGTACAGTGAAGAAAAGAAGAAGACCAGAAGAGGAAAGAAGAAGAAGAAGGGTAAAATGGTATTTCACCATTACAATAAGGGCATCATTGTCCTAGAAATTTTCAATTAGTGATGACGTCATCAACTAACGGGACTCTACTAACGGGTGGGTCTCGTTGATTAATGGTGGAAAACTTTTGGTGGTTAATGAGACATCTGGAAAACTTTTGGGTGATAGATGAGACATTTGGAAACTTGTAGGGTCAGATCGAATTTGACATAATTTTTGGGGTGTAGATGAAAATTTTTCTTTATTTTTATAAATATAGACATTTAGCACTAAGGGATTAAAGTAAAAGTTTAATCGATTTTATCGGTTTCAAATAGTCAGTTTAAACGGTTTCATTCTTAAAATCAGAATCGAACCGTTTAACTGAACTATTTCATTTCTAAAACCAGAATTGAACCATTTACTAATCGGTTTCACGGTTTCAGTATAAACGGTTTGATTCGATTTTGATCCACGGTTCAATTTTATTTTTGACCACTTGTCAAAATTTCAACCTCCATTTCAGCCAAGTACCATTTTAGCCAAGTACCATCCCTTGCATGTCCACGTACTTGTGTATTTTCAGCCATCCATAAATTGGATTGCAACTTCTAATAGTCCTCTCAAATTTTCAATTGGAATTGGTTGAAACTTCACAGGTGAACAGTGCACAATGTTATTATGTAACCATATGCCGTTACATAGGAGAAAACCTTGGAAAGAAAAAATAACCTCAACCCATTTTGGTGACCAGGTCATTAGTTAGGTCGTCAGAATAAGAAGCTGGCCAACTTATCCAACTTAGGAGAAAACCTTGGAAAGAAAAAAAGACCTCAACCCATTTTGGTGACCAGGTCATTAGTTAGGTCGTCAGAATAAGAAGCTGGCCAACTTATCCAACTTTTAACCAAACACTTCAATAGAATCTTACTTGAAAGACAATTTTATTTTTTGTTCCTTTTCTGACTACCTACTTCACCAATGTGATTTGGACAGCTCTCAAAACAATGACTCACTGATCAAGATGAGAATGTTATTTTACGTACACACTAATCAACCTGGCTGAAATATTCAGCAATGATGCTTTTAATTGTACGTAATATGAAGGGACCCAAAAAATACATTGTATAATGTCAAAAATCTTCATACTTTTACAATTACCACAAGAAACAAAATAATAAAAGCCAATAGTAATTGATGCATAATCTTCAGGGTACCAACCAACTTTTCCTTTTTTTTTTTTTAATTTCGTTTTTACATTATGGACATCATCCTTTAACTATTACAATTCAGTGTTACAGTCAACCACATTGTTTCTCGATGGTTCTTCCATATATGAACACCAATTAAAATATCTACAGGTGTTGTCCTGACAGCAATGATAAAATCCATTCTTATTACACTTAGACTTTGACTTCTTCACTGCTGTTCTTTTATCACATCCACATTTGGAACTCAATAAAGACATCTAACTTACAAATCAATGGAATCAAGGTAAAGTGCAAAGGAGGTACGAGTAATTGTCTTTAATTTGGTAAAGGCTATGAATTAGGGCAATGTTCTAAAACTTTATTGTTGAAGTATGAATTCTCAATGAAGACATTTTATCTCCAAAACAATGGAACCAGTAAGATGAAAGAAACCCTAGTTTCATCTCAACAAAAAAAAAAACTATATATATATATATTAAAACAAAGGAAGACTCACCGGAGGTGCGTCGAAGGTAAGCTTGCCAGAAGTGAAGCTTGTTGGAGGTTTTGCTTGCTGGAGTGGAAGGTCGTCGGAGGTTGTGGTTGCTGGAGATAATGTTAAAATTGTCATTTCAAGAGGGAAGTGGACTTGTTGCTTTTAAACCATTAGGGAATAAATTTGTCCATTGATTTTTATGTTTACCACAGTCTCTAGAAAGGGAGTGAGTGTAATTGTTTGAAAATTTGAGGAATTGCATGGATTTAATGCAAATTACAGGAGAGGTACGAGTAATTTACCCTTTTTATTTTCATGGAAAATTTTCCAAAACTTTCCTATACTTATCCTATATTTACTCAAACTCCCCTACCTAGAACTTTCTTTCAGATTCCCCTAGAAAAGTGAAGTTCCACCTCTCTTTCTTTCTTAAGAATTCAAAATACCTAAATTAACCCTCTATTTTACGTTCCGACTGATTTATTCATTTAAAAAAAAAAAAAAGATCAGTTCAATTATAGCGAGTTCCTGAATAGACCAATCTTTTTAGGAATTCCTTATCCGGAAGAATTTCGATTGTAGGAAAGCTAAGACCAATATTTCCTCATCATCAACAAACCCTGAGTAGTAGTGGATTGGTGGTAGTACCGATCTGGCCGATGCATTGCCAAGGACAGCGATGAAGGATGTGGGAGGATGAGGGTGACCGGATTGGTGGATGACTAGTTGGCTTCTCTACTACCCCCTCAAACTCGGCCCTCGAAATTATGAGGCGAGGGAGTTCACTTGCAAAACTCTGCTACATGGATCGGCTCGGGAGGGCATTCCTAGGAAGGGATGATGGCAGAGCTGATATGAAAAAAGAAGTTGAAGGAGAATTCTGGGTGACGTGTTCTCAATCTCTTGGGGCTACAGAGTGAGAATCCGGCTCTTTAATTGGTTCTCTTTTCAGCATCCCTCGGAAGGTTTGGTTTGCAAGTAGGGGAAGGAATGTGCGTATTATGTAGTGAGTGGTTGGGGTGGGAATGAAGCAGAGGGAAGAGATGCGAAACTAGACTATGGATTTTATGTTTTTAGATTCTCAAAATGGAAGTAAAGGGGATTGGGAGAAGAGTTGAAAACAGAAACAAAGGATGAATGGATTGTGAGTTGGAAAGAGGAGGGGGTGAACCCTTGACCATCAAGTTGCAAGATTTCACAAACTCGCCAGGGAAATCAAATACTTGAACTTGGCAGAATGGGAATATATGTGTGTGAGAGAGAGAGAGAGAGAGAGAGAGAGACAGAGAGAGGAACCAATTGCATCTTAGTCCTTTTCATTCTCATATGTGTGAAGATCAAGGTTGAAAGAGAAACGTGTGAATTTATTATGAGTGATGTCACCCATGACAGCATCCTTGTCCTGTAGTCAAAATCAGCACATACCATTTTAATGTGCAGCATTCCAATTTTGACAAAGGGTGCTGTCATTTATTGTTTCATTGAAATAGCTTCTTAGTTTTGATTTTACATAATTGCTAGCTATGAATTGGAGAATGCTGTGTTGCAATCGATCTGTGATGGAGAAACTAATGTTCTTCTCTCCCTCTATATAAAAGGAGGAAATGAGCCTTAAACAATAACACAAGCTCAAGGAAGCTTAAGAGAAAGGAAGAGCAATTGATCAGTTCTGGGTCCTCTTTGAGTTGGGTTTCTTATATTGAAGTTGGGTTCACTTGTAAGATCTCTTAGGGTGTACAATTTCTCTGGGTGAGTGTTTTTTGTGAAAATATTGGTAGGAATTGTACTAGTAATATTTTTTTATTGAGTGTGAAACCCATGTATTATGTTGTCAAGGTGGGGGGTGTGGTTTGTAATTTTCTCTAATATAACAAAAAAAACTCCATTAAGATTGCCCCATGAACGTGGGCTACCACACTGGTACCGAACCACGTATATTTGTGTCTTTACATCTTGTTCATTTTCAATGCTTTGTATTTTTTCATCACTTCAGTATCGTACAAGCCAATTGTGGGGGTTGTTTTCTGCAACAGAACGAAATGATTTTTGGTCTCCCTACAATAGAGGATGAGTTGAAGAGAAGATGAATCAAATTTGTTATAATTGAACCAGTCTATTTAGCAAAAGGAAAAAACCGATCAAAATATACAATAGAGGTTAATTTAGGTATTTTAAAATCTCATAGGAGAAAGAAATGTGAAAGTTCACTTTTCTAGAAGAACTTGAAAAAATGTTTTGGTTAAATTCATTACTGTAAATATAGGATAAGTAAAGGGGAGTTTTTGAAAATTTTTCTAATTTCATTTTCAAATGTAAGGGATTTTGATGCAAAGTGCAACTTAATAAACAAATGGGCAGAGGTTTTCTATTTGGTTGTGTATATCCTATGCCAATGCAGGGTCAAATAAGAGGGCATGCATAAGCATCCAAAAGGTAATGTGATGGGTATAAAAAGAAACAAGGAGATGCAGCCAAATAGAAAACATTTTCCCCAAACAAATATAGAATGATATGATGCAAACTGTAATTTAAAATGTTAGGTTCTAAATTATTTGACACCTTATGAGTTATCAATAAGAAAATTCCATTTAAATTTGAAATTTCCATTTAAATTTGAAATTTCAGTTACCTTTTTTATTAATTTCCCTTACAACCAAATACAATCTTAATTTTTCTTCATTTTTATATTATCTGGTTCCCTTAGAAATTTCAACTTGTATTGTAAGAGTGATGTACCATTACTGATCAGCTTAAGATGTTTTGACATTCGAAATGCCATTTGCAATATTAAAGCCTTCAGCAATTCCAGCCCTCAAGTTCTAAATCCAGCCCTCAAACTCTAATTCTAGCCCTCAGACCCTAGAGACAGCCTTAAATGAGAAGGACTTTTAGCGTTGACCAGTGATTTCTCACGGTAACCGGACCATAATGCCCTTGGAACGGAACACGTTTTCCACAACAATGTGGGGCGCTGCGGAAGCCCTCCGTCACGCTAACAGAAGGACGTGCACTCTGCACAGGTGACATGAGGGACGCACGAATACAACCAATGATTAGAGCAATAATAAAATTATATATAATTAAACATCATTATCTAATTCTAATTGCCAACCATTATCTATTTAGAAAGGAGAGAACCTTTATGATCTCTCTTCCACATTTTCGCTTTTCACTCTTGTGGGATTCGAATTTACAGATCTTTCAGAAACCCACCATCTCTACTTCTGAATCTTTTCTTCCATTTCTCTGTTTTTTCACATTTTATACGTTTCCGTAAGGTATAATTGGCATTAATCCTGTGCACATGCCAAGGAACAATAATTCCATTTTATTCTTCTTAATTCTTTTTTTTTATTAATATATTTTCTGCAGACATTGCCGACAGAATTTCAATATCAATACCCTTTTTTTTTTGCCTTTTAATTCTTGCATTCATTACGTGGGCTTTCCGGTTCTCTTTCTTATTTCCTTTTATTCTATGAACTCTTGAAGCAGATAAGAAGTTGGTGATTATATGCTTATTTTCTCATTTTAGGGGTGTTTCATGATTGGGTCTGAAATTCTTGGGGTTGTAATGACTCCTATGCAAGAAAATTCGGCTACCCACGGCTACAATTCTTCAGGTACTTTTGGGTTTTGTCTCCTCCATTTCTTCATCTTTTGCTGGTCTTGAATCTTTCTTTCTTTTTTTTTTTTTAGGGGGAGAGGAGGGGGGGGGGGGGGGGGGGGGGTGTGTACGTCCATTTTTTGAATCTTACTGGAGATTTAGGAAGGATTTTAAATTATATCTTTGTTTCCTTAATGGGTTATTCATAACCAATGTTAGCAGTTGTTTTCTTAAAGAAGGTTATAGCAGAGGATAAATGAATTTTAGGGTGCTGATGAACCTCGAATTTTCCAAGAAAATTTTATGAAAGGAACAGAGGAAGTGGTGAAGCTAGGGTGCAAAACCAAGGTATTAGGAAATGAATAAACGAGTGTATAAATAATTAAATGTCAAATAGTTATAGGAGGCTCCTCAGTGATTTTTCCTGTTTTGGGACTTCTACTTCAATTGGGATCTTAGGTGATGGATGAGTTCTTGGTTTTCTCCAAGCCCCAGTCTTACATGAGTAATTACATCCACTTCAACCTTACATATCTTGGGCATTGTGTCATCCGGTTCTTGGGTTATCAAACTTGACCTTCTGTTTGTAAGAGTGGTATTCTTTTTTGCTCATCAAACTCATCAGATATATCTTATCTTTCTCAGCCAGGAGGGTTGAAGCCTGCTGATGGCTCTTTCATCTTAATTTGTAGTAGAGGAACCACTGAGGAATCTCTTTTGCATCTCCTATTATCTTCCAAATAATTTCTTGAAAAAGAAAACGAGACTTTTTTTTTTGTTGCTCTATTTATCCTCTTTAACTTACTAGCAATCTTTCATGTTCCTGTAATATGTGCCTCTCATCTCTCTCGGAGAGAGAATAATTGGATGACAACTATGATTTCATAACTGGAAGAAAAGATCTTTCATTGCTAGCTTATTGATTCTTCATTTGAGACTCATGAATTATGTATGCCTAATTGAACTTCTTTTTCTCATCCACATGCATACAACATTAATATTCCTTGAAATTAATTCATTCTGCTCTGTGACATCCGTAAGCAGTTATACTTATGAAAGCTTATCTCCCATTTATCTCCTTATAGACCTACTTACTCTTAGTCCAATTAGCAGTTTTTCCCACCGCGGGGGGGGGGGTTAATTTTTTGGTAGATAGGAATAATATTTTGTTTTTCCATGATACTGAGTGCTTCACAAAATGTGTCTCATCAACCTTTAAAGTGGGGACTATAATGGTGAGCTTTTTTTTAAACTACTGTAGTTTTGGTTGCAGGGTTAGGCTGTTCCCTAAGGGACCTCCTTTACTCAGACCCTTCAACAAGTTGGACTTCTGAAGATAGTGAAAAATTTAATGCAGGTAATTTGTACATAATTATTTGAAGTTGATCTTAAGTCATATTGCATTATATTTATCCCTAATACACTGGAATTTGATTTTCCCTGGCTCCATTTTTTCTGATATGAAATGCAATAAAGAAAATAAAAGAAGGGAAATATTTTACTTTCCCTATTTTATTTTGCACTAGCCCAACTGTAGAACTTTACGTCCATAATTTTTACTTCCAAAGAAATAAACTGTATGGTTATAAATTTTAGGTTGAATTTTTTACTTCCGCCCATTATTGGATTAAACACAAATAGCCTCAACTGAAGCTATAAAAGCAATTGACAATGGGAATGTCTCAGGGACAAAGACAGAGACAACTAAATTTACCTCATTAATATTGTTCTTAAGCTTCTAGTTCAACATTTTACCCTAAACAACATACAAGCTGATGGGAACAATCAGGTTGAAGTAGCTAATATTGAGGACGAATGTCAGTACTTTAAAACACTGACACAACGGTTGAGGAATTTTATGCACCTAAAGAAGAAGAAAATACCTTTCCTGACCTTTCTTTCTTTTCCAAGTGAGTAAGAGCAATAAGCGTTAGAGATTTATCTTGGTCATGTTGGTTAGGGAATATAAGAAAGGAAACAAATTCATCATTTTCTTTGGCTGTTGTAGAAGCCCTTAAAAATCTTTGTTCTCTCCAGATTAATCTTGGAGATATAGTAGGCTTTATTTTGGTATTCTACCAATCTACTAAGTTTAAACTGTATCAATATGGTTGATACTAGAGAGTATAGGAGAGGAAACAAATTCAGTGTTTTAAGTGACTGTGACTCTGACTCACATACCCAACATGCAAATCACTAACCTTCAACTTCAGGCATGGAAATTTTTTTTTTTTTTTTCTGTGGGTGTAGACCTTATGCTCCTGCTTCAGACTAGAGACAGTAAAGTTTTACAATATCTACAGATGGGTTCATTTCTTTCTTGAAGTGCATAGGCATAGGCTGGCTGATCTGATTATAGAACAAATGGTCTGTGCGCTGGCTTTTCGCAGAGCTGATAGATTGTTTCGCAGGCTTGCTGCATCTACTGGATAAATGTCAGGGAAATTCGTATCACATTATCACCTACAAGCCTGGACATTGATTGGATGTAATTGCTCAATAGAAAATCTCCGTCAACTTACACCATCGATATTTTTTTTTTTTCAGATTGCCAGATGCAGTGTATACTGAGATTTGTATGGGAGTTTTATATATACACTCCTCCATGACTCTAACAACTTTAATGGGTCCATAGAAGTCATATTGTAGTTGGGGAACCAAAAGACCCCTTTCAGTGAACAAATGCTGTGCAATTCCATAATTAATCTTGGTTGCACCAATTAAACATCACTTAGTTTTTGTAGGCTTCTACATTTCCTTATCCATTCATATTAGGATACTTTAATTCATTGTCCACAGTAACTTTTTGGACAGGTTCTCAATGCAATGCCAATCTCGAACCAGTGAAATCCAGTGGGAGATCAGCTTGTGGTAGGGATAGAACCCAAACTGAGGAAAACCGGACAACTCTATTTAAGCAACTCAGATATGCATGAAATCCTGGTCAAATGGTCTATTTTTCAAGGAGGACTTGTGTGTAAAACTTATGTTGATCTGTTGGTCATATTTGAAGATTCAAATATGAGGTAGCCTAAAAAATAGCGGGTAACTAAAATAGAAACTCAGATTTAGAAACTGACAGACAATAGCATCCAGTATTTAGAAAGTCAAGCTGAATTAGAATTTAGAAACTGAAACAGTATACCAGATTAGTAGCTGAAGAAGGTAATATCCAGGAAACAATAAATAGAAACTAGCAGCCGCCGGAGAGTAGTGTTCAGAAAACTGTGATTTAAGAACGGAATAGCTTGGAGTTTCTGAACTCGATATATTGACTCTGATTCTAAAAAAAGAACAGAAGATTTAGCAAACTGGAGATTACAATATACAACTAAAAGAAGAAGAGAACTGTAAACAAACCAGTTTAACAAAGTAAAAGAAAGAGAGAAGGGATGGAGAAGTAGAACAGGAGAGAGAGAACGTCTCTCTTTTCCTACTGCTGATCTCATTAAATAGAAAATAAAGCAATTACAATAGAATGAAAAGACTACGTCCATAGGTCTTCTATCAAGACTACGAAAGATAAAAAACTATGAAATTAGGAAACATAAATCTTAATGTAACTTTAAGTCTAGAATTCCAAAGCTTAAAAGCCAATCAAATGGTGATGTGACAATATCTCTTCCTCACTCATCCTCAAGCTGGAACATGCTCCAACTTGGAATATATAAAAAACTCAACACTCCCCCTCAAGTTGGAGTTCCAGTTTGGAACAATAAGAACAGATATGAACCACAACACTGGCCTTCAATATATATGGCTGTCGGAGAAGCGAGGGAGCACAAAGAGATATTCTCTGGTAGCAATACCAACTCAAGAACACCAATCATCAGTAGCATCAATATAGTCTCTTCCCAAGGTAGGTAGGTAGTGGTATTAATAGCAACAACATCATAGGCACATGTAGTAAGTAGTACTATCAACATATTTTGTTGTAGTAAATAACTCCATGTCAAATAACGTAAGGTTGCTAAGGACCAAACCGTATCAGAAACATAAGTTGCTGTGAACTGGACCACATCAGACAACATTATGTTGCTATGAATCAGACCACATTAGCCAGCATAAGGTTGCTGTGAACCAGATTGCATCCGGTAGCAGTAAACTAAACAGATTGCATTGTTGTTGAATACCATCTTCATAGATGGTAGGCTCCATCACGAGCGAATAAGTAGTAGGCGGTAGTAGATTCCATCACGAGCAAAGCTAGTAAGCTTTAACATGAGCAAAAGGTAGTAGGATCTAACATGAGCAAAAGGTAATAGACTCCAACATGAGCAAAAGGTAGTAGACTCTTCCACTAGCAAAGAGGTATTAGGCTCCAATACGAGCAAAAAAGTAGTAGGATCTAATATGGACAAAAGGTAAAATGCTCCAACATGAGCAAATATGTTCATTTTCCCCCTCACATGGAGCATTCCACATGGACTAATAACAAAGGTAATAAGAATAAAGAGAAGTGGCAGTCCCAACTTCAAGCCATAACAACAATAAAAAAACACCATAGTCAATTGATGAACTAGAACCAAAACCAGAACCATAGTGAATGGACAGAACCAGAATATAAAACTCATAATATAAGAAATCCAACGGTTGGATGGAACCCAAAATGTAGGATAATGTGTAGAATATCAACATTAACAAGATATCCAAATTTTAAGACAATCCAATGGCTGGATCAAGAGATATAAAAAATCCTTGTGTGACTAGGACTTTGGTAATGATGCAAGGGAATTTTGACAATAATTGAGGGCGAGCGTTGGTGTGACGGTAAGGTTGTCATATTGCAATCAGGTGATCACGGGTTTGAAATACAAGAACAGCCTCTCCGTGTTGTGGGGGTAAGGCTACGTACATCCTGCCCCTCCCAGACCCTGTGGTAGCGAGAGTCTCATGCACTGGGACGGCCTTTTGAAAAAAAGTTCTGACTTGGCAATGGTAGATCAGCAATTGACACGGTGGCATAAACTGATTGGATAAAAGGATATTAGAATTTGAGTTTCACTTCCATCCAATGGTGGGATAATTAATTGAGAGGTTTTCTTTGTAGGAGTAGGATACCTTCTTAACCTGATTGACTGCAGGGTTTGTAGCAGAAAATAGAAATTCACAGCAGCCAGGCATTAGATGGGCTAATTTTTGAGGAGGACTAGTCTGTAAAATCTCATGTTGATATGTTGGTCAGATTTAAAGATATGGGTAGTCTAAAAAATAGCAAGTAACTAAAATAGAAACTCAGATTTAGAGAATAGGAATTAGTAATTTGGAAGTCAAGCTTAACCAGAATTTAGAAACTGGTGAAAACAGAAACAGAAACAGTAGACCGGATTAGTACTTGAAAAAGATGATATCCAGCAAACAATAAATAGAAACTTGGAGCCGCAGGTGAGAGGGGTACAGAAAACTGGGATTTAAGAAACAGAATAGCATGTAGTTTCCGAACTCGATAGACCGACTCTGATTCTTAAAACAGACCAGCATAGTTGTCATGGCAGTAGGGCACCAAGGTGAACCAAGGCCTTGGAGGCCTGACAGACGCCGTGGCCTATTTTCCAAGGCGCCAACATGCCTAAGCAACGGCTTGACAACTATGCAGACCAGAAGATTTAACAAACTGGAGATTAGAATATGCAACTAATAAAAAGAACAAAACAGAAAATTAGTTAGCAGGTTAGCAGAAAGTTAGAACAGAACAGTACTATTATGCAGAGGAATAGAAAGTGGAAGACAAGATTAAGAGAAGAAAATAAGAAGATAAAAGGAAGGAATAAGATAAGAAGGAAAGAGGATATGTAAACAGGAATCACCATGAATTACTACCTTGGAATCACCACCAAGGGCTTCCTGAAATCAATATTAGGAGCCTACTGAATCACCACAGAACTAATAGCTGAAGCTACTTTTCATTACTCAAATTTTTTTAGGCATGAGACCCTTACATGGTTATATAATGTTGCTGAAACAAAAAGCAAAACAGAAAATAGAAAATACTAGAAATTAGGAATTCTATAAAATAGAAACTAATACCTAATCTCGTAGAGGACTTAAATTCCCCATATCTGGCCTTAAAGAATTGACCCATTACAATCGAAAACCCAAAAATACTAAGCCCATGACCCATTAAACCCATAGGGGACTTGAAATTAAGTGTAATTTGAACCAAGTTCAGTTTGACCCAAAAAGCTGAACCAAACCCAAAACAATTAAGCCCTTCTTCTTGTCTTTTCACTGGAATTCTGCATCATTCTTCTGAAATACAAATTATTATCCCTTCAGAGGGAAAATTGAAATTCAGAATAATGTCTAAAATAATGTCAGCATACATTATGTCTTTTTTTAATGTACACCCCTTTTTAACCCCTTTTGCAATTGATAAATGAGTGCATTGTCATTTATGTCCAGACAGTAATCCAATATCCTAATCAAAATATCTCCAGTATACAGTAGACTAATTCTAAGTTGTTGTTTGAGGATGTGTTGCTGCATTGGGTTTTACACCTGAGTGGCCTGATTTAAAATATCACAGAATTTACATCATCATCATCGTCATCATCATGTGATTCAGTTATAACAAAATTTTCTTTTATCAACCAGGTCCACTAGAAAGACTGGAATGTCTGATGAATAAATCAGGGAATATGTTCTGTGCAGATTGTGGCTCCCCGGATCCCAAATGGGTGTATGTATCTGACTTTACATACTTAAGCAGTAATCTGTTCCTGCCATTTATAATCATCGAATTACTGTAGAAGTATCTTAAGGAAGAAGATCAAGTTCAATTTCTTATTTGACATTATGATGTTTCTTGTCCAGTACTGTGTTCATATGTATTTCTTCCACTTGCTAACAATGGAATAGTATTGGTGAATCTATTTTGTAAGAACAGTTTGTTTGTTTAGAGAAACCACAAAATAATGTAGAGGTTGCCTGGATTCTTCTGCCTCCTAGCCTCACTTTGGCACATCTAGAAAAAAATTATAAGAGAGGAGCACTACACATGAAGTGACAAAATTTAAAGACATGTTCCTCATCTAGTCAACTACATTAATTCTAATATGAAGAAACAAGGAACAGAACTTATGAAGATCAATGAATAAGTATTAAACATTTTCTTTTCTTTCTTGGCTAGCGAAAGTAATACAAGTTCAAGAAATAATTTCATTTTATCATGTGGAAGGTCCCAGGCCTATAGAAGAAATCATGCTTCCAGAATTTCAAGATCAACATAATCACATCTCATCAGCTCATCAATCTCAAATGTAGCAGTCCGGTGGCAGCCCCATAACAAAACATTTCCTTGATATGGCATGATGATCACATCTCATCAGCTCATCAAACTCAAATGTAGCAGTCCGGTGGCAGCCCCATAACAAAAGATTTCCTTGATATGGCATGATTTGTGTAAGAAGGTCAATCATTCGTAGTGTACAGCATTATCACCAACAAATAACTTGGCACTGATTTATGGAAGAAGGTGCTTTGCCCCAGCAGTAGGACCTTGGATTGTTCTGGCCAGGTCTTGGGATTGACTTGTGCCTTCACCCTTTTTCTTCTAATCCTCCAATCACACTTTTTCATGAGAAAAAAGTATCTCACTTAAATTGTATAGATATTTTAGAATCTTCCTTGTTTTCACTTCCGGGGGCTAAACTGCAGTATCAGTTTTCAACCCTAATAATAACCATGACGATGAAATCATCCATCACGTTTACCAAAAGGGAAGGACCTATCTATATAGCAATGTCTTAGAATTGAGCTTGTTAAAGTGGATTTATGATTTAATTTAGTGTTGGAATTCTATAGGATTTGTTTCTCCAGGACTAAACTCTTTGATTATGCACCTCAGCCTGGGAGATTGTCTGTGATTTTTTACAGTTAATTGAGACATTACATATTTGACTTTTTTTTTTTTTTTGTTTTCAAAGAGTTTCCAAAATTAGGTATAGGTAATTTATTTCCTCCAAAGTTAGTAGAAATTTGGGGATGAGGAGGTGACTGATGAACTTACATCCATAGTTGTCAAAGTGCCAAGGTAAACCAAGGCGTTGGAGGCCTGACGTGGCACCTAGGCGATGAAGGCATCCGATTTTCCAAGGCGTCACATGGGAACCTGGGTGCTAGGCGACACCTTGACAACTATGCTTACATCAATAATAATAATGGAAGTGATGAAGGTGTAGGCCACTCAATTGGCCACGATATGGCCAAGGATTTAGCCCACGGGTGGGGCTGGCTGTTTCTTTTATTGTTTGTTTATCCAATTATCTGTTTTGGCTTTTTGAAGTGTGATGTTAAGTGGCCTTTAGTTCAAGATAGTTTTTATTTATATCATGTAATTGCCCATTATGAGGCCAATTAGTGGGTTAATTAGTTGAGTACTTAAGTCATAAGTTGTGATGGTTCCCACTAGAAGTAAGGTTGGACATCGGTTAGAAGCTTTAGAAGATAAAGTCGGCAATAGGCCTTTATTTTATTTTTTAATTGTTTTTAGATGATTACTAGGAAATAGTCATTGAATAGGAGTCCTCTTTGCCCCATTCGATAGGTCTGCTTTTCTGTTCTCAATTTCATAGATTATAAGGCTCATTTAGCCACAGAATTGAAGATTAATGATGCTTTTGGCTGCTGCCATGTTTAGTTCTCTATGGTGATTCAGAATGCCTCCTTGGTGTGGTGATTCGGTAGGAACCCCTTGGTGCTGAATCCAAGGTAGGATTTCAGGGTGATTCAGAATGCCTCCTTGCTGTGGTGATTCAGTAGGAACCCCTTGTTGGTGAATCCTGAAATTCATATCCCTCTTGTGTTTCTTCTCTTCCCCTTCCTCCATCCATCATTGAAATAAGTATCCGTCAATCCATTCATGTTTCTGTTTATAAATCTGGTTTTGTTATTTCCATTAATGTTTTCTGTGTTCTTCCATCAATATCAATTTAATTCCCATATCTATTATCTTCATGTTCAAAAGCTTCCAATGCTGTCTGGTTTTTTAACCCTCCTGTTATCGAGTTGATCTAATATTGCTTCTGTTATGCACTTCAATCTGACTTTGTTCATCAGATTTGAGTGTTCGAATACTGCTGTTATTACCTATTGGATCTTATCTTTCTTCCATCGATCCCAACTCACTATTCAGATTTGTTTCTAGTTTATGTTACTGCTGCCTATTAAGTTGACCATCAGATCTGATCCTATTCAGTCTCAGCTGTTGATACCTGTTATTGGCTAAATTTGTTGCTGTTGTGTTATTTTTTGGTTTGAGGAGTTTATCACAAATAGGACTCTTAATCCTTTCATATCCACCATTGGATCATGTTCATCTTTGATAACATATTATCCAACCATATTATGACACAATGACCTTTACTAGTTCGGCGGTACTGGGGTCCTTTTATGTCTTCTAATCTAACAGTTTAATTGCTTTGATATTTGGATATGTTGCTTATCACCATGTTTACTACCTTGTGTTAAAGTTTGTGTTCCATCCAACCGTTGGATTTTGTGTCATCGTCAGTTTATATTATGTTCTATCAGATTCACTGCGATTCTGGGTATGCAGGAGTCCCTCCCTCATCAAGAAGCATGAGAATTTTTGGTTTATTGGTTAACCAGATGGCCACAATGATGGGTTTAAGATAGAGGACTCTTGGTATCTCTAGAACTGGCCAAAGCCAAAGACATTCTAATGTGATATGAGTGGAGGTTGGTGCCAAGCACACTATGGTCTCACAGGTGGATAGGATGGCTGGACATTTCTTTTAAAGAATTAAAATTTTCTCTCTTTTCTTCATGTTATGCTTATGAAACAATACTAGCACTTGCCAAGGTAGCTAGAGTTTGTGACATTTTACGACAGACAGCTTCCTCTTTTACTCTTATAGTTCTTTCTTCTCATGATGCTTTTATTGTGGCATCACATAGTTGAACTCCCTAAAAGTGGTATCCTTGCAAGGTTTTGCCACACTAAAGGTTCACCATTCACCTCTATGACAAGCTCTGGAAAAACTCTTAAATGTTTTATTGTCTACCACAAGGAAAGGAAACCCCTTGTGTTAATTGCATGGGAACCAACTCATCTAGCATCAACATGATTCCAAGCACATAATATTTTCTATCCACTATAAGGATTTTGCAACGGAGAATACAATGGCCATTAAAAATAAGGGAAAAAGACAATTACCTCCCCTATAACTTACCTTAATGACAGTTGAACACCCAAGTTTTAGGAAAAGACAAATACCTCCCCTAAAAACACTATTAAAATACAAATAGACCCATGCCATTAGGAATATTCCATTAGAAGTCCAATATTTCCTTAATGACCAAATTAACCTTTACAAGGGTGACTGAAAAAAAAAAATAAAGAACTTGAAATGGAGGTCTTCAACGACAAGAAGATTGACCAGACAATGGCAGTGGGTTTTTCTAAATTTGCATTCAATCTTCTCCACCGAACCCTAGAAGATACATTCTGCTGATCTAAGATCTGAATCCATCCATGGAGGGACGCAAAGAGGTGACTACCTTCTCTCTCTCTCTATGGTCAATCCGTCTATCCAATAATGGATGAAGATGATGCAGATCAGAAGTGAAGGAGACAATGGCAGATCAGAAGGGAAGAAAGCCGCAATAATCTCCTTTTCTCCCTTTTTCCCTACTTTGTCTTCTTTCTTCTTCGAGCTTCCCCTGTTCTGAATGTTACTCCAGCCCCTCCGAAAGCCATCGAACTTCCTTGGTACAAATCAAATCAAGATTTGGGGATCTATTTCAGCCTCCCAAAATGGCCCAGTTCCTAGGTTTTCATCTCCATCAAACCCCCCCTGCTGTGAGACACAAACCAAGAATCGATTCTGGTTCTCTGTATACCGCTAGAATCTATTGCAAACTTGCTTCGGCCTTTTATGCTTGCATTTTTTATCTGATTTCAATGGGGATCAGCAGGGCTATGGAAAACGATTCTTTACCTCCTTTATCTTTCTATCCAGATTATGTCGATTTCATCCAGATTTCAACAGAACAAAAACGAAGCAAGAAGGGGTACCTATGAGGGAAATGTTGATAACTCAAGAAGAAGAGAGGAAAACCCTAGATCGTATGGATAATCGTAATGTTCTTCAAGCTTCAACAATGGAAATCACCCTTTTGGATCAAGATTTAAATAGAAAAATAAAACACAAACAACAGAGGAAAAGCATAAATGGAAAATATAACTTCAATGAAGTTACATACTGAGATATCTTGTTTAGCAATTCTAGAGACAAAGCGCACAACTCGTATGGAATCGTTCCGTTCAAGACGGATTGAGAGAGAGAGAAGGAGAGGGAGAGGGATAGCAGAGACAGAGGAAGAAGATGGTCTCAAGGGTAGAGTTGTCCACAAAAGATATAACTTTAACACCGTTAAAAATTGGGGCCATTTGTCTTTTCTTAAAACTTGGGTGCTCAACTGTCATTAAGGTAAGTTACAGGGGAGGTAACTGTCTTTTTCCCTAAAAATAAAAGCTTCATGTTGTATCCCAACAAAGTAACTGGTTGCATACATAGAAACAAGGCTTGGGGATAGTAATTTACAGTTTCAATTATGTGAGATTTATCCTGATCATCTGCTCTTTGGTACTCACTGTAGTTAAAGAGTCAAAGCCTATAAAATCATTTTGCTAGCTTTGCAGATATACCACTCATTGTAATAGTGGATATGCCTTTATCTGTAGCAGCATATCAGCCTGATTTGCTAGTCAAATGGAAAATTTACCCACTCTGGACAAAGCAGTTTATATTGGTAGATGAAGCTCCTTAATTTTTATCTCTCTCCTTCTAATGCAGACCCAATTTAAGGCCCAATTTAAATTTAGGCTAGGATTTAGTGCTAGCTTGGGTTTGCCTTTTATTTTTGGGTTTATTCTTTCTAATGGGCTTAGTTACAAGGCCCAAGAATGGGTATCTAATGTGTGTATGAAAATAGTTATTTAATTAGTAGTGTGCACCATACTTCAGTAATAAAATTAGTTATTTATCTTAGCTTCCTTATTAGTTTCTATAAGAGTTTGGTTAGTTATGGACACTTCCTTATCTTGTGGAGATTAGTTTGTGGAGAATAGTTTTCATTATTTTGTTCCAGCTTTGTTTTTAGTTTTCTTATTAGTTTAGGGAACTCCATCTTAGTCTATGCAAGAGGAGGTTTCTTTTCTTGTAGTTGGTTAAGTTCCTTTAGTGCGTGAGTCAATTCAGGAATGCCACCTCATCCCAATCGATGGGGACGTTTATGGGTCTTTCTTTTTATTCCTTTTTTTTATCTCTCTCTCTCTCTCTCTCTCTCTCTCTCTCTCTCTCTCTCCCCTCTTTCTTTTAAACCTTTGTATTTCCTAGAAAGAGTTAATTATTCTTCGATTAATTTATTTTTAAAATTTAAGTACGCCTGTACCCAAGTAGAAATTTAATAGTGCACCAAGCAGGTCTTTTTTGCTTTTTTGTGCAAGAGTTTCCATGTATGAAGAAGTTGCACGGTTGCAAGTTCTGTGGAGCATGGGAGTTGTTAGGCATCAATCTACTACTAGGTTTTAGTCTCCAAATCCAGCTACTGGTGCTCAAATTTTAATGTTGTGCAACAGCACTTGTTTCTTTCCTAATAAAGGAACTGTGTATATTCACCCCCATAGTTGTCAAGGCATTGCCTAGGTGCCTAGGCGCCCAGCACCCTTGTGACACCTTGGGAACTAGCGCCTTGGTCACTTAGGCACCTCGTCAGGCCTCTAACTCCTTGGTCCGCCTTGGCGCCTTAACAACTATGTTCAACCCCCCCAACCCAAAAAAAAAAAAAAGGAAAACGTAAGGATTGGCTCGATGCTTTTAAATATTTACTTACCTTATTTTTAATCATTTGGCTGAGGTATTGCATGTATATTTTGCTAGCTTCTGAAGAAATAATTTTACTGGGGACTCTGTGTGTATACTACAACTTAGGGTTCTACACTGAATTTCATGAGCTGGATACAGAAATTATTACAGTTGCAGCCATCAAGGAGGAAGCTCTCTTGCTAACACCATTCTAAAAGATGTTAGATATGACAACGCGCTAGGTTGACAGATTAATGCCTAGAGTAGAGTCTCAGTGAAATCTGTCTTGGAAATGGGAACAAGCCAGGCAAGTTGGGCTTAAGATTGGGCCAAATGAACAAAATGTTCAAGATGGGGATTGTTATTTTCCTGATCAATTCGATTCATATTTCAAAATATAATATAAATATAGGGATAGGGTTCTCCAAGATGCCCTCTCACATGCAATTTTTTTTTCCATTTTTTTAGTAAAAAAAAAAGGAATAAAGGAAAGGCATGTGAGAGGGTGTAACCTACACTGCCACCTTTGAGAAACTTTTCCCATAAATATAAGAATAGATATTTTCATAGGATGGATAGATGGAGGAATTAGTAAGTAGCAATACTCATAAGGTTATGAAATTGACTATTGAGCATCCAAGTTGTTGTTGTTGTTGTTGTTGTTGTTGTTATTGGGGAAAATTACATGTACTACCCCTGGACTATGGACTAATTCCACCTAGCACCCAGTAGTTTTTGACAATAACACATACCACCTCTAATTTAAAAAACATTAAAAAACATGTGACAAGAAGGTCCACCCCGTAACTGATTTCTGTTAGATGATGATTTCAGGTCATACTAAAAATTTTACGGACAAAACTGCCCTTAATGGAAGTTGAAATGCCGTATTTACCCTTAATGAGCGTGTATAAGAAGATCTACAAAGGAGAGTTTTGATTTATGAAAATGGTTCTCGCCGGAGCTCCGACAATTGTTGTTACATTTCCTCAATACGAACCCTGAACCAGAATCACCGTGAACGAGTTCAAGAGATGAAATTTCATGATGAAGAAGATGATTTCCTCTCCCATGGCAAGCTTCGCATCTTCAAGTGTGCCGGAATTCAGCTTTGGGAGACCGTTTGGAAGAACCCAGGTGGGCGTCTCGTGGGCATGGCGTGGACCGACGATCAGACTAGTTTGTGTCATTCAAGACTGCATAGTATACCGTTAGAACATCCATGCAAGCTCCAAGAGCCAAATATCTCGATGGGTAAGGAGTATTTCGAGTAGAATGTGGTGAAATGCATGTTTTGGGGGGAACGAAATGGTTTATACCACCGAAGGGTAACATAGTTTTTGTATTCCTGATTTCAATAACCCAAAGTCATGTAAGCTTGTTGAGACGACAATTGAAGAATTGCCGCTTAGTATGGTAGTGATTGAGCCACAATATACGATGTCAGGGAATGCGGAAGTTCTTCTTGCATCCCAACCATTGGGAAGAGAATAAAAGAAAAAAAAAAGAATCAACATTCAAGAGTATTGACATATGCCTGTATGGTATTATTTGTTTTAAGTATCAGAACTATTATTATTTGTTTCCACACTATGTCGATCATCATCAATTTAAGAAGTAAGTGGTTGTATTCTTATTTTCCCCACACTGCCACTATGTCAATCGTTGAATCAAATCAACCAATGGTTTTATTTTTTAGGTAAACGGTGAAATCCAATTCCTGGTTTCCTAATGGGTATAATGTACTAAGTAAGTGAGGTTCACGATGCTGTGCCGGGAAAATCAAATGGCAAAGGTGACACAGAGGAATTCAGCAGGTGAGGACGCAAAAAGCCAAAGCTGCGGAGGACTTGATCGTCAGCAAAGTTGAAAGTGCTATCCATCCCCAGCCAGCAGCTTTCCCCGGAGTACATCTTGTTGTGATTCCATTGCAGGGCTGACAGCCGACGAAGTGTGTGATGAAGGGACACCTCCAGCTGCCCTTGTCGCCATTCCCTTCCAGCTCCAGCTCTAGGTAAGCCTCCCTGGCCTTCTCGTAGTGCTCACTCATCACCTCCGCCTATCGCCTTCTCAGTAGGCCGACCTTCTTCTCCATCTGAGTGTAGCTCTCCCAGATCTGCTTCAGTGTGCCCACGATCTCCACCCAGTATCCCTCGAAGTAGTAGTCGCAAAAATTAACTCGCATGGATTCTTTAGTCATTGCTGCTCTTTTGAGGCGCTTCACGAAAAATCCATTGAACAAGAATTGGAGAGCAAAGAAGCTGAATTGGATGTTTATGACAGAGGGAGGGAGGGAGACGACTTCAATCGCAGAGCAGAGAACCTTTGTTCTTTGTTGGTTGAAATAAGGGTTTGGAAATGAAAATGAAATAAAATGATGGGGAAGAAGGTTAAAATTGTCATTTTCATTTTTCTCTGACTAAACCCACAAGGGTAATACTATCTTTTAATTTTTTTGGTTTTCCACCATTAGTTAAATGAGAGCGGATGTAATTGTTTGAAACTACTAGGTGGTAGATGGAATTAGTCCATAGTCCAGGGGCAGTACGTGTAATTTTCCGTTGATGATGATCATCCAAGCATTCAGTTCTATTAATTATTGTCAAAAATATTATTATTATTATTATTATTATTATTATTATTATTATTATTTTGTAAGGGTAGGTGGAGGACATTGGGTGGTCCAGGGACAGGGCTACTGAGGATGATTCCCAACTCCAGAGAGGAAAATCTCTAGCAATATTTTTGTACTTTCTATGGGTGCAAATCTTTATGCAACCAAGGAGGTCCCAAAACATAGCCAGTGTCCATTTGACAGTAGTTCAGCCAGTTTTTATGTGTCTACAAACATGACATTGTTTAATAATCTCTCATCTCACTTAGTAAGTTTGACAATTGATTGAGCATGTAAATAATTCATTCCTTTGTTATCTAATTATGCATTAAATATGATTGGGGATTGTCTCTAAAGATAACCATTTATTCTGTTATGAAAGACGTCAAATTTTATTGATCAGGGTATCATTTTCATGGATTCTGTAAGTGAATTGCTTCAATTGTTGGACCGTGCTTCACCTTTTCTATTACATCTTTTAATGAAATCAACCGGTGGATATCAGGTCAATAAACCTTGGAGTATTCATCTGTATCAGATGTTCTGGTGTTCATAGAAGCCTTGGAGTGCACATATCAAAGGTATCACTAAAAATGTCATTCAATAAATGGAGTAGATGTTAATCATCTAACATTTGCTTCGAAAGGAAATGCATCGCATAGCATAGTTGAGCTACTTGGCATTCTGTTAAGAAGATATGAGCCCTTTAGAGAGAGAGAGAGAGAGAGAGAGATCACTGAAGCCATATCTTCTTTTTTTCTTTTTCTTTTTCTTTTTTTTCCACTTTCCAGAATATTATGCCTTCATAATGGAGAAAGGACTATTTATAGGCAACAGCTGCTTTCACTTATTTTCTTAAAACCTGAAATAAGTGGATATTCACAAATCAACACATTACCTATTGATAATCCAGTTAATCCATGATCCCTTGAATATGTCTAGGATATTGATCATACATTTGCGCGTGACCTCCTATTGACATTGTTAGGCTGTTGATCCCACCTGCACAAAGATTTGCTAGCAACTGTCTTCCTATCCATGAAGTTCAATGAAGAAGGCCATACCCAGTGCAGCCTTACCTCTGCTTTGGGAGAGTCTGTTTCCATAAGTCTAATCATAGTTGTAATTACCCATAACGGTGTACCCAATGCATGATCTGGGGAGGAGTTAATGTACGCAGCTTTACCCTTGCTTCGTAGAGATGTTGTTTCCAGATTTGAACCCATGATCACTAGGTTACAATGGAGCAATCCATAATCATAGGGCTAATCATCCATACTACATCGAAAAATTTTAGTATGGATTTGACATTCTTGTGGTGGCCCGAAGGGTCGGTTTGTGCAGACTGTTGGCTTTCAGGTTCTGTTTTCCACATGGATGAGTGTCCTCTTATTATTTGATAGCATAAATTGTCCATCACATGGACTGATAATTTGGTAGGTAGACTTGGGTAGACATGAGATTAAATTCGGTGTTCTATCTCAACCATATTGTTCACCATATGTTGGCCTCCCTTTAAATTTTCAACAGATCCTGTTGAGTTTGCTTCCTAGACTTTTCGAACTTAAACCTCTATAATGGCACATGGGGATATCAGATTTGCCAAAAATTTAACCTTGGATAGATGATGATGTGGCCATTTTATTAAATTCTGTCTGCAGCGTAGTTATCCCATGGCAATCATTAAGAACATGCAGGAATGGGTTTGGGGTACCAAAGCGCTGGTATTCTAAACAGAGTTTATATTAACTTACTGAAAGATTGCAGATGGTTGCAGTTTTTCCTCATCCAGTTTGAGCATATAGAAACATAAATGCAAAACCATCTTTTTTATTGAGAAAAAAGTCATATATAGAAAAGAGGAGAAATTAATATCTAAGTAATTCCATGGAAACTTGTTATGGTGGGACTTTATCACATTAGGGCAAAATAAGAGCTTGGTGAGTGGTGTGAAGGGGTTTCTGGAGTATTGTGTGGTCAACACATAGCATTAAGCCTAAAGGCAGTTCCTGTATGGCTGTAAGGGATACAATAACCAAATTGACCTGTAGGTAATATTCAAAGTCCTATCTATCTACTGCTAATGCATAACATATGGGGTCTCCTTGGTTCAGAAAACTAGCTATTCCACAATGAATTTTATTTATAAATGGCGTTAAAATGATCGTTTTCCTTCCGGAAGCAGATTTTATGGACAGGCACGTCCATAAGGCAGCTATGGACAAGATCTAGTTCAGCCACATAGCAATTTAGATGAAAATTTTGTGGATAGGTAGACCCCAAGGTCCTCTACTCACATGTCAAGTTTCAGCTTAAACGTTAGCCAAGTGGCAAAATAAGCATTAAGAAATCCCTTACTACCAAGAGGTTCCATGCAATTCATGGAACAATATGTGAATTTGAGTATGAAATTTGACACATAACCAGTCCAAACCCATTTCCTAGATCCAATTGTCTGAATTAGCACATCACCCTTCTATGTGGCAGAACTTGGTGTGCCCATCCACTCCTAGTTTATTGACTATGAAACAATAATGTGTCATTAAATGAAACATTTGTTCATACTACACACAGACAAGTTTATGCATTCAGCATTTATTCTGTAGGTTCTATCAGTGAAGTTGGATGAATGGACGGATGAAAAAGTTGATACTTTGGAGAAAATGGGTGGAAACATTGAATCAAACATGAAATATGAAGCTATGCTACCTGATAACTTCCAAAAGCCAAAACCAGATTCCACAATAGAGGAGCGTTCTGATTTCATTAGGTAAGCTGAGTACCATAATTGCCTATTTGGATGCAAGAAAATATTTCATTAGGGAAAATTTGAATGCAGAAAACCCACATCATTCTGAATCAGAGAATTGTTTCTTGAATATTCAGGAGAAAGTATGAGCTGCAACAATTTTTCAGCTCCAGTGCACATCTAGTGGCTTATTCTAGCATACAAAGTACGAGTGAAAGCAATATTTGCCCAGATCCATCAAATTTGAGTTGCCCTTTTCTGCCTACTCATTTATCTTGGCAGAACCGTTCTTCTTCCAATAACTTCAGTATATCCAGAGACAAGAGAACAGATGAGAAACAGCCGACTGGACATCGTATTCATGGACTTGGGCAAGCATTTCGCAACAGCTGGAGAAGAAAGGAAACTGAACACAAAGCTTCAAAGAAAGCAAACATAACGGTATTTGTCTTCATGTTATAAATATATTATATTTAATAACCATGCTTCAATCTACTCTGTTTCAACTGGGTCTTCATTATTTAGATTTTCAGTTTTCCTTGGATATCGTAATCTCATTACTATGAATCAACTGTTTATAGGCGGGTATGGTTGAGTTTGTTGGATTGATAAAGGTCAACATCATTAGAGGCACCAACCTAGCCATTCGAGATGTAATGACTAGTGATCCTTATGTTGTCCTCACACTGGGTCAGCAAGTAAGTTTCTTTTCCTGATGAACTCTGTCAATATAGTTAATTCTGCAGTAGGAAAATTCTAGTGTGTTAACAATTAATGGTTTTTTCTGAACTTTGTTGCAGTCAATGAAGACACGTGTAATAAAGAACAACCTGAACCCAGTTTGGAATGAAAGCCTAATGTTATCAATTCCAGAACCGATCCCACCTCTAAAGTTGGTAAGTTAGTATTTCGTTCAGACATACTGCAATTTGGTGTCAAATTAACTCAAAACTACCTATAACATACACTGAACCACCCTTCCCAGTTACAAATTTTGAAAAAAGAATGGGCCTTTACCGTCATCAGTGAGATTAATAATTGTAAGTTCACTTTCTGTATGAGGTTGAAAATGCAACAAGTACTAGTAGTTACTTTAAGGATGATACGAACAAGTTTAGGTTCACTAGAAATGATCACGTGACTAAGTCTCTTACTTGAAGTTCAACTCCTTTAGGCAAAATTTTTGCCAAGGTCAACGAAGCTGTGCTTGTGTGTCACAGACTCTTGATAAGCAGTTGTTGGGTCTGATCATGGCTCAAGCATATACAATGACCGGCTGAGGAAGATTCTCCTAATAGATACTTTAGGAGGGAGGAGGATTGTTCTAAGGATCATATGAACACCTTTAAGTAGTCAATCTTGATTTTAGGAACACAAAGCCTGAAGGATAATGCTACTTCACCTTTTTCAGGACAGCTACTCACAGTCGTCTCATTTGTAACCAGTTTTGCCTCAGCACCCACCTGTAGCTCTGCTATTCCACTGGAGGCCAGTAGGTCCACTGGCTAAAAGGTGGTAAGATGAGAGACTCTAGAGCTTATCAGCTCCTTTCAATCATCTAAAAAGAATGTGGAGATTCTTATTCAAGACTAGTTTTTTAAGTCTGGTATTTGCCAAGACTGAAACACAGAGAAAATGTGAGTGATTGTCTATGTAACAGCATCTAGTTGGTATGCAGTAATGCAAATAACAAGATAATTACATTTAGTTAAGGATTCACTTTTATATTGTAACAAAATAGAAAAGGAAAGTTACCCAAGGACCGTGAGAGAGAGAGAGAGAGGGAGTGTGTGTTACCCCTCCCTACTGCTGTATATATAGAAACCAAAAAACAGGACTTAGGACTCTCTCCTCATTACAATCCAACTAGGCAGAAAGACCTAGTCAACAAGACCAACTCCTAATCTACTTAATACACAACCGGTAATGAGCCTTTAAAATTAGGCTTACTACAAACATAATAATAATAAATCCAAAGTAATGGGCTTGCTAATCATGCCCATTATTTACATTATTTATTATAACTAAAAGGGATAATGGGCCTAAGTTAAGTGGCCCACTCCCTTACAATAAACATCCCCTACATTTTAACATATATGTTAGGGAATATTGTGCTTCTGCTGCAATTAAGTAGTCAGATTCAACATTTTGGTGGCACAGTAGTCGAGTTAGTTCGTAGTGACAGTTACTTCAATTAAGTTAAGAAAATATGACAGTTTAAATTTTAGATTTGAGACTTGAAATTGTTGGAAAATTGCAATTTGGCATGGTTCCAAACCCACACTGTGCTCCTTAAGAAACTGCCTAAATGATTGAGATCTTTATTAATGTATGCCTCTCGATTCTCGATGCTTATATTGATGGTGACACATTTCCTCTTCTATTCCCTTTCCACACCAAACACAAATAACGAAATAAGAGAAAAAGATGGGGTCACTCATTTGGCCATTTTAGATCCAGCTCCACTTTCCTTCCCTAATTTCCCTTGATATTCCGTATCTATTTAATTTCGCTCAAATATGATTCCATATTTACATTCTTTATAACAAGCTCTTATTATAAATTTCCATAATATATACAGTAATAACAAGAATATTTTATTTTCTATAGTGAATGTATGGAAAATATTAATTGAATAGATGAAACAATAAAGAAAAGGGATTATCATGAGTCAAATAGGTTTTACCCCTTCACTGGAACTTCACCAACGAAGCAACAAAGAAGGCAAGGTTGCCTGTTTAGAGTCTTTATTATCTCTTCCACATCCAAAATTTTGGTGTTATTACAAATCCAGTAATTGCTGGAAGTGCTGGAAAAAAAAAAAAAGATTTGCAGTGAAAGATTGAAATGGTACTGTTTTGCCTTATGGTGTTTTATCTTTCCAAATTGCCATACATCTCTGGTACAGTTTGAGCCTTTCAGAGCATTTACTGGATAATAAATAACAAAATTAATTTTTTCACTGTGTGCTTCATATGTCCATCCACAGTAGTGCGAATAAGTATGGTGTTGGCTGATCCATCTAGTCATGTACCTCTTCGTTGCATTTAGTTCAATTATTGTATTTGTTTTAACTTTCATCTTTTATATGTTAAAAAGAGCATCTTTACTTTGCTAGAACATTTGCTTGACTTCAAGTGCATCCTTAGTCAGCAGAAGAATATGACCTTGACTTGTTGAAACATTTCCCACTCAGAAAGGCATTCCCAATCTAATTGTGTCCCAGGGCAATTACTGTTTAGTTATAAGATCTGCCAATTACTGCCCAAAATGAATGAATTGCAGTTAAACCCACTCGATTAGATTCTAAAAGATCCAATAGGTTTCCCTGATCCCATGGTTTCTTGGTAATAGAAGGTAAGTTGTTTTTTCTTCCATCCAATTTGAGTGAGAGAAAAGGAGTGTTGTTAGCACCTAAAAGTACACTTTAGTGTTAGTATGAAAAGCATAACTTTTTGTAGAAGCAACGAAAGTTATAAAATCCTCCTAGACATAGAACCCAGGCTAATACTGTCACCCTCAATTAACATCAATAAAAACACAAAAGAAATGACAAAAACACAATATGAAAATAGCTTTAATAATATCTTCTTGGTCAACAACTAGTCTTATTTTGGTGGTACTTGGTTATGGGATTTTGTTTTTGAGAATTTTATTTAATTGGCTCAATTATGTAAGGGTCTACGTCCATGGGGGAACACGAATTTAGTCTTTTTATTTAGTATTCTAGTATGTGGAGCCCTCGTAGTCTTGGGAGTTAAGTAGTTATTGTCTAGTACTTTATCTAGAGTTGGTCTCAATAAATTCTAATCTAGTTTGTGTCAATGTTTGAGTCTACTAAGTTACTTATTAGTTGTTTAATTTTGTTAGACTATGTTTGAAAGTTACTAGGTTACTACTTTTAAGTTTGAATTTTCCCATTGACACCTTCTAAGGTGTCAAATTGTTGGAATAATGGTTTGACTTGTCTAAAATGACATAGGTCATGCTTCATTTATAGAGTAAAAGGATTTACATGAAAGGAAAGAACATGAAAGGAAAATAGGTGAGAAATGAGTCATCATTAATATTCTCACATATATTGAACCTAGACATCAATACTCTCCCTTAAGTTGGGGCATAGATATCTATATTCCCAACTTAGCCCCAACTTGGACATAATAGGATGAAACATCTTGGTAGGAAGGCCTTAGGTAAAAACATTAGCCCACTGGTCTTCGAATGTGATGAATAGAATGCAAATGAGACCTTGTTTTAACTTCTCCTTGATGAAGTGACGATCTATCTCAACATGCTTCATTCTATTGTGTTGAACCGTGTTATGGGAAATGCTAATGGCGGCTTTACTATCATAAAAGAGTTGCATAGGAAGCTGAATAGGGACCCCTAAGTCTTGAACAAACCTTAGAACTAAAGAAGCTCACAAATGCCAAAAGTTATAGCCTTGAATTCAACTTCTGCATTGGAACGAGCGACCACAGCCTGTTTCTTGCTTCGCCAGGAAACTAGATTTCCCACCACCAGATTACAATATCCAGAAGTAGAGCGTATATCAGTAGATGAACCAGCCCTATCAACATCAATGTAGGCTTCAGTGTGCATATGCTCATGGAGAGACAAAAGGATACCGTAGCCAAGAGCAGATTTTAAGTAACACAAGATCCGATACACAGCATCTAAATGACTAGAGAAGGGATTATCCATGTCTAACCATGTTGACCGCAAAAGCAATATCTGGTCTAGTATGAGAAAGATACATTAAACGGCCAACTAACCTCTGATATCCACCTTTATCAACCGGTTCTCCATTTTTTGTGTCAGACGGTAATTGGCCTCAAGTAGAGTGTTAGCAGGTTTACACCCGAGCATCCCAGGTGACTAATTGCACTACCTATCAACAATACCATCAATTTTCTGCTTCACCGTAAAGATACATTTGTAGCCTACTGGTTTCTTCCCCAGAGTAAGAGTAACAAGATCCCAAGTCTCATTCTTGTCAAGAGCATGCATCTTTTCAAACATTGCAGTCTTCCATTTAGGATTTTCCAAAGCTTCCTACCATTTTGGAAGAATGGAAATAAAGGATAGAGAGGAAACAAATGCATAAAAAGAAGGAAATGAAAATTCATAAGACATAACGTTAGAAATGGGGTGTTGAGTACAGCATCGAACACCTTTTAGAGAACAATAGGCATCTCAATAGTGGAGTTTGAAGTAGGCTTACCAGATAGAGGAGGAACAAAGCTCAGATCAGGAAATGAAAACTGGAGTGGTGCAGTGGTAGTGGTGGTATCTTGCTCTTGCTGCCGTTTGAACCTTAAACTAGTAAACACCTTTAGTCAGAGAACCGGGGGTTGAGATGCCAGAATCGAAATATTTGTAGGTCAGTATCAGTATCAGTATCATCATCTGGAGTATCATCTGGAGTAATAAATGGAGCAACTAGGACAATAGTAATGGGAAAGTACTCAATAAGAGACTTAGGAGGTCCAAGCACATCTGTACGAGAACCAGGAGACTCCCCTTAAAGAGGTGCGGTAGCCAAAAAGAACGCCTTAGTCTCATGGAAGACCATATCCATGGAGATAAAAATCCGATGAGAGGACGGATGGTAGCATTTGTACCCCTTTTTGGGTTGCAGAGTAGCTGAGGAAAATACACCGAAAGCCACAGGGGTCAAGCTTGCCATGGTGGTGACAGTTATGGGCAAAGCATACACAACCGAACACCTTCGGAGGAACAACAAATGTCGAAGTACCCAGGAGTAACTTTAGAGGATAGCGGTAGTCAGGAACACGTGAGGGGCATCTAATTGATGAGGTAAGATGTTGTAAGAATGGCCTCACTCCAGTAGCGGGCAAAGACATGCATCTGAAACATCAAGGACCAAGCAACCTCCAGCAAATGACGATTCTTGCGTTCAGCCACACCATTCTGAGCAGGAGTGTCTACACAACTGGTTTGATGAACAATACCATGCTCGGCCAGTTAGGACTGAAAAGATTCATCCGTATACTCTGCCCCATTGTCTGTACGGGGGATAGCGACCTTTGCAGCATACAGGGTTTGAATCATCTGATGAAAAAGTAGGAAGTAATGGAATACCTCATTCTTGTGGAGGAGCAAATAAATCCATGTGAGACGAAAATGACAGTCAATGAAAGTAACAAACCATTTATAGCCAATTACCAAGATACATTGCAAGACTCCAGACATTAGATTGTGTTAAATGAAAGGGAGTAACATTGTGTTTATTGGAAATAGGATAAACAGAACAAGTTTGCTTTGCAAAAATGCAAGCATCACAAAAAAACTCGTCTGACTTACATAGTTTTGAAAACTAAGGAATTTGATTGACTAAATTCTTAATAGGTGGATGACCCAAACGGTGATGCCACCACCTACATGAAACTGCCAATGAAATTGTTGAGGAGGAAGAAGCTTGTCGTCGGGGCCGAAGACTCTAAGGAGGGCGCAAGAATGTACAAGCCATAACCACTTTACCACTGCCAAGTGTTTGCTCCGTCACCAAGTCCTGGAACACACAATGAGAGGAAAACAAAGTAACTAGACAATTCAAATTCCGCATTAGGCTTACTAATTGAGAGTATTAGTAGAAAATTTTGGCACATGGAGAACGTATGATAGTAATAGGGAGGGAAAGCCTTTAATGGAACTTCTAGCAGTAGAGGAGAGGGAACCATCTGTAGCTTGAACTTTACCTTTACCAAAACTAGGAAATACTTAAAAAAAGAATGGGAAGAACTAGTCACGTGGTTGGTTTTCCTCGTAGTCAATGATCCAAGGAGTAGAAGCAGAAGAGGTACAGTGACCACCAATGGAAATACCTGAATTGGCAAAGTTGGAAGAAGAGGACCTTGGCAGGGAAGCAGCGGCTGATGCAGATAAAGAAGGGCTCATTTGGTATAGAAGACGATGAAGTTGGTTTATCAAATCATCATGTCCAAGAGGGGTGACATCAACATTAGTAGTGTTTGTTTGATTCGCTTGGAACTAGTACCACGAGCTTACTCACAACCTTTGCCATTAGCAGGTTGACCATGAAGTTTCCAATAGTACTCTTTAGTATGACATTCCTTACCACAGAACTCACATTTAATAGGCTCTTTATCTGACTTGGGTGGAAGCCAGAACGGGTAGAATTGACAATGCCAGAGGAACCCGTACCAGAAAATATAGCCAAGTGATCAGGCAGAGCAGGTTGCAACATAGCGGTCGGCTTGCTGTCCTCAAACTGGACCATAGCACAGGCCTGCTCCAAAGAAGGGAAATGATCATGACCCAGAACATGAGCGCGTATCTAATCAAACTCCACATTGAGACCGACCAATTAAAAGAAGGTCCATGGTCTAAATACACCTATGGAGGTGTCGTTTAGATAGTCCCTTTTGAGTTTTTGTATAAGGATGTAACCCCTACTAGCTTACATAGTTGAATAAGAGTTTATTTCTGAAAGTGTGTGGGCTGTGGGCTCATCTCCCCTACCCCTCTTCTTTCTCTATCGTTTCTCTTTCTCTAAGTTACTATTCACGGTTATTGTTCATAGTCCCATAACAGCTTCTATCTCTTCTCATTCTTCTTTTCTTTCTTATCTCTTTCTTTCCCATTGCAGGCTGTTGAAATCAACAAATTAACAAGCCATTTCAATCCTGTTTTAGCAGGTATTTAGTTCAGATCTGGGCCTCTATAGCAGCCGATCTGATCTTTGATTCCGAATCTGAAATCTGAGTTGGATGGCTGCCTCACATCAATTAACTTGACTGGTTATCAAAGTAAAAGAACGAATTTATCAAGGAAGCCAAGTATCCAATATGTCCAATGCTGTGCCTATGTGTAAATTCTAAGAGATAATGAAAAGATAAGTGGAAGAGATAGATAAGAGAGATTACTGCAACTTTGGGAGTCACAACATTTTGTTGTAACTCCCCCATTCCAACCAATATATATTAAGAGTAACCCTAAAAGGATATAAGGGTAATACATCAGAAACTAAAGAAGAAATGAGAGGCTAGAAGCCATCTCGAGGTTGGTGCTAGCTCTCAGGATGGACTAGGCCCTCGAGATGGCTCCCCCTTTCGACATACAAAAACACAATGAAAGGACCTCCAAGGACCATCCATTTCTTGCCTCATCCACACATGAACATTGGCTGATTCACGTTCAATACAAATCTGAGATCATAACCTCATCTAAGAACTAAATCCAAGCAAACTTAAGAGAAAGAAGCTCAGCAGTAGTTGAATTTCCATCACCAATTGAACCTGAATAAGCGATCAGCCCATTCCACTCTACATTCTAAGAATGCTCTTGATTCTAGAGGGGTAAGGGCATAGTTCAAAATCTAGGCGAGATCTCGAATTTCTCGAAGATCTCGAGGATCTCGAGACAATATCTCACCTCGATACGGTGTCTTGACCATCTCGACCAGATCTTGACCTGGTCTCGACTGGTTTCAACTAGTTTCGACCAGGTTCAACTGGTTTTTTATATAAAAGTCCAGTCTCGGCCTCTTCAAAACCTGCTGTTTGCATCTTCTTTACTCTACTCTTCTTCTCCAACTTGCATCTAAGTTAGGATTCCACCTGTTCTTGCCATAATGTGATTAGTTTTTATGTTTCAAATGTGTTTATATATGTTAAATTAGTATTTTCCTGCAGTATATAGCCTTAAAATGGCCTTAAAACATAAAAAAAAATGCATAAAAACATCAAAAACATGCCAAAACTCCCATTTTTTACTCATTAGGAGTTTCGGCAGGATCTCGCGATGAGATCTCGGAGATCTCGGTTTTCTCAAGGGTCAAGACACCCTCGAGAACTGAGATTTTGAACTATGGGTAAGGGTTACCAAGAAAACGACTGTTGAATATCAACATTGCAAAAACTTCTGGAGATGGACTTTAGATCTGAATAACTGTCAACTAATGTAACTACAACCAACTCAAGGAGTCAAATCTGAACTTCTTAACATATTCTACAGAATTTCCCAATTAGCTACTTTCGTATTTACCTTGTCACTGACCACCTCAACCTCTGAATGGTCACCCTCAAACAATCTAGCATCGGGATGCTCCGGATACACCAAAAAATAGCAACAAATACTCCCAGAGAAATGTGTTTCTCTTCCAATAAATATGTGAGCGTGGAAGAAAACAGGTCTAAATCAATCAGATTTGTATGTAGATTGTAGATAAGTCTGAATCAATCCTATTAGGCAGGCATGCTAACAAGAACAGCATAATCTAAGGCAAGTTGATTTCTATTAAACTTTCATCTGTTGTCTATATGTTGGGGATTTTATTACCAAATTGTCAGTTTTTTGATGCAGGGAACCCTCTTGATAATGGACAACTAGATATCATGATTGTTTGCAACATTACTGCAGTTCTTGGCTGTCATAACCAATAAATAAGAAAGATCTTTAAGTGGGTTCTTTTATAATTTTCCACTGTTCATATTGAGAAATCCTTGAAAGCTGCCAAAATTGCTCCCCTAAGCATTGGTTAGAGAAAGAGAGAGCTAATAGACTCTCTATGTACATGGAATCGTATCTAACCACACAGTTTCCTGTTTGGATTTTTTTACGACTTGGCCTGTTTTTTTCTTGTTCTTGCTGCTGTTGTTGTAGTAGTTGTTGTCATACTACTTGGTTCTTTGAACAATAAAACCTGATTTTCACTTTCCAGAGAGAGAGAGAGAGAGAGAGAGAGAGAGAGAGAGAAAACTGTTTCTGCATAGAAGATGAGGTAAGGCAGAAACCTGATTTTAAAAACTTAGGATCTTAATTCAAGTTTTCATATCCTATATTCCAGCTCCTTTCTTCTAATTGCTGATGTTTGTTGATATCTTGTGTAAGGGCAAGAAGTGCTTCTGTTAACATACTTTCCAAACACATTTCTGTTTCTTTTTTCTTCAGAAACATTTCTTATGCCTTATTACCAAATGCATTTCATTCTCATAGAAGTGTTCCTTGAGAATGAAAAATAAACACTTCTAGCTCAGAAACATTCTTCTATTGTTGTAAAAATTTCCTTTGTTTGCAGCTTGTTTATGACAAGGATACATTCACAACAGATGATTACATGGGAGAAGCTGAAATTGATATCCAACCCCTACTCACTGCTGCCAAAGCTTATGAGAACTCCACCATCACTGAGTCCATTGAGCTCGAGAAATGGATAGCTAACAAACAGAATAACACCTTGGTAAAGGACAGCATTATCAGCCTGGTAGATGGGAAGGCAAAGCAAAACATCACAATCAGACTGCAGAACGTCGAGCGTGGAGTGTTAGAGATTGAGCTTGAATGTGTTCCTCTTAGTCAATGAGTCCAGTTTATGAAAAGTAAGTCAAAGCTACAAACAGATGTTCCCATATCACACTAGAATTCGCATCACTGGATGCATTCTTGGGAGGATCATTCGACCCTTCAACTGTTTGTGGCGTTCCACTGAATCAGATACCTTGTTTGTATTCATAAATCTACAGTTAGCTAATTGGCTCTTAATATTATCAATTAATAGAAATTCCACACTTTTCAGCCGATTAACATGTGAGAACCCTATCTTATTTTCCCTGTAAGCAAGGTTCAAAGCTTCACCATCGTCACATGGTTCTGTTTCAAGAGGAACTTAAATGAATAATATAAGGTTTGAGGCAATGCAAAGCAGCAAAGTCAAACAAAATTGATTAAAGATGGATGTATTACCATTCTGTTGCAGAATGTTAACACGAGCATCCTATGAGGCTGCAAAAACGAGAATGCATAACAAACACTGTTTGTCATCTCAGACTGTGTTCTTGACCCAGAGAACATTGCAAAAATGCATACCAAATGCCAGCCTAAATAACTTGGTCACGCAGTACAACCAAACCACACATTTAAGAAAGTCTAGATTACCACATTAAAATGCTTCAGAGTTCTGATCCACCCCCACAATTAATAAGCAGGAAGAAAATTTCAAATTCTTTCTTCCATAAATGAAAAATTAATCATACACTAGTTTTTCAAAAATAAAGTGTCACATTTATTTACATACAATGATCAATGAAGCCAATAAAAAAAATCTCATTTATTTCTTTGCCTGAAGTTCAGAGAGATGATGAACAAGAATGCCACGTTGGTAAACCATTTACACAATTTAAAGAGAGAGAAAACCCAAGAAAAGTTTGTGATCACCACCCCAAATTGACAGAAATCCACACTTAACAGCAATACAAACACTAATTTTTTCCTCTTTTCTTCCAACAATTCTCACCAGAAACAGTGAAATATATACGCCATTCATGGCTAAACGCTCAAGAAGAGCAACTAGGGCATCGTATCAATCCGTTCTCATTGCATTCCAGGCACCTGCGCAATTGTCCTTCGTCTTCGTCAAAAATCTTGCGACTGCCATTACAATTCAGGCAAGGAAAGAACCTTGCATCACCGCAGCTCTCGCAGACGAACCTGGGATCCAGAACAGGGAATCCTTCAAGATGCTTGGCCAATTCACCAACCTCATGAAGCTGTTTTATCTCATCAGCCCCACCAATGTGTCGCCCACAAATGAAAACCTGAGGTAAGCTCACAACCTTCTCTCCCAGCAGATTCTGCAGTTCTCTCCTATAACCAGAGTCCATAGAAATATCTCTCTCGTCCACAGAAATCCTAAATCCTTTAAATATATTACGAACAGCACAGCAATCCTCGAATGTTCTTCGGATTCCTCGTAAACTGGTGAAATACACAATAATCTTATCCGCACTCCCTGGTAATAGAATCTTATGATCGAACAAAGGTGAAAGCCTCGAGATTGAACCCACCGGTGGCCTCGTCGTCTTCGACTGATTCAAACCCAATTGCTTGGATGACTTAGCCCTTCTGAAACTCGAAACCACGTTAGGATCCATATCAGCTAGAAGCGATTCTTCGGACAAGTGCTTCCACAGAGGCTTCATAGATGAATTATTATTCTCCCCGGCATCTGCCGATGGTTGATGCGAATTGCAGGGTTTCCTTGCCTTCCCTTCGCTGATCGAATTCGAATTATCTGACCTGGCGGATTCAAAAGAGCCACAGAGCTTCTTGACGGATCCACTGCGGACGAAAAAGGGTTTCTCGGACGAAGAAGAATCAAGGCGCACAGAGAAAGATCGGTCAAGGAAGGAAGCTGGGTTGGATTTGGATGAAAAATCTAAGTCATCAAGGCCAGCCATGAGTTCCCAAGCGTTGATGACCGAATCGGGAGATGTGATTTCTTGGGTTTCTGATTCTAGGGTTAAGGTCTTGCTCTGATGATGATCGGATGAAGGTTGGTCAAGGAGAAGGAGAGAACCGTAGGTGGTGGAAGTAAGGGAAACGAGGTGATGAGTGTCGCCCTTCTTGAGGGGAGGATGATGAACCAGAGAGGTAGGGAGTGAAACCGTTCTTGGAATAGAAGGAGAAGCAGACGCAGAAGCAAAAGAAGCTTCAATGGTGGCTGCTTTGGTGGTGATAAGACCTTCAGGTCGCGACGCAGTGCAGCCCATGAGTAATGAAATGATTTCGCTCTCGTCTTTTTCTTGTTTCGTGAAGAACTCTCTCTCTCTCTCTGTCGGAAAATTTTCCTTCCCCCTTTTTACTTTTCTGTGACGGTTTGGTGGAGAAGAGACGTAGGTGGAAAGCAAGTACAGCAGCAGAAATGACTGCAAGAGAGAGAGAAGAGAGGGGGGGGGCTTGAGAAGTGGAGAGTAGGAGGGGAGAGATGAAACCGTGAAGGTTTATTTTATAGAGAGAGACCAGCGCGGTTAGTTGATTTGAATTGACATTTCGATTTTTATTTTACGGTTTTGTCTTATTAATTTATTTTCCTTTTTTAATATATGGATTTAATTGTCTAGGTCTATTAGCACGTGAGTGATGGGTCTGATGGGTCTGATGGGTAATAATTACTAATTATGGTGGGGCTCACTTAAGGAAGGATTGCGTGTATGGGACCCCAAAAAGGTATCCTGTTCATTAAATGGACGACAGTTGATATAATGGATCTATCCATAAAGCGGATTGTTCGGGTTTATATTGGATCCGGTTGAACCAACTCTAACCCAAGGTTGGTCGGCAGGTCTTATAGTCCTATTGTAACTAACCGGTTTACATCTGGCTGGTGGTAACTTTAATATTTAATTAAAGTTTCAGTTTGAAAGTATCTAGAGCTTAACAGTTTAAAACTGGACTAGTTTGTGTGGTTGAACCATTTGAACCAGAATCAAATACCTCAATGATTTAAAATTCCCAAATTGGAGTCGAATTAAGAAAATGAAAACCCTCATTTTTGTCTTTCTTTTTTATTTTAATAATTTTGAGATAAATAGGTATTGTACGATCATGTACCGGTGCATGGATTCACATCGTCTTCTCTCAATGGTTTTGGGAGGACGCGGTAACCTATCTCGGATGGCCCCCACGTGGCTCTCGGGTGAATCCGAGACCCACGTCTGAGCCGACACCTCTTGTCGGCTCGGCTTATCGATTGGGTGTCAATTCGGATGTGGATCTCGGATTCACCAAGAACCACGTGGCGGCCATCCAGGGCAGGTTGCTACTGTCCTCTCAAACCACTGGGAGGAGAGGATGCGGATCCACCGATGCATGTATACCATCGTGGCTCTAGAACCCTTTTTTTTTTCTTTTTTTTTTTCTTTTTTTTTTTTGGGTGGGGGGAGCCCCAGTTTGCTACTCCCTCTTTCCTGGGGAGGGTGAGGGGTTTGTTGCCCTTCTTCCCCTCATTCTTATTTTTTTTCTTTTTTTCTAATAAAACAATCAAAGTATAAAAAAAAAATCAATATTAAGTTATTTACCAGAAAAAAAAAACATAAGTTGGATCATTCTTGATAATATACAAGTTTAATTAACTGATAATTATTTAAAACGATTGAATTGAAAAAAAAAAAATTAACAATATGCTCATCAATAAATTAGCTAGTGAGGTATATTAGAATTTTATATGTTAGTGAGGAAATTATAGTACAAGAAAGATCGGTGATCGATCAATTAGAGGAGAGAGCAGGACCTGGATTTCAAGGAAGAGAGAAATAAAGACAGATGTATACTTTCTTTTCCTTTAATCTAATAAAGTGTACACAAGAAAGATTCGCAATTTATATTAGTTCACATGAGTGGTCATATGACATTCATATCGTATATTTAACATGTCATAATGTGTCAAATGATTTGATATTTCACCTTCTTTTTTTTTCTCTCTTAGTAATAACATTTTTTTTTGTAGTGAGGATAATTCTTGTCGATTCATATATCTATTAAAAAATCGTTCAAGATAATAACAATCCTTGGTATTGACATAATAATGGTTTTTTTTTTTTTTTTTTTTTTTTTTTAATGAAATGCCCATTTACTTCTCATTTAATAAATATTTGGAAAAGAAACAAAAGGCATTTAAAAGAAGGTATCATATTCTAAATGCACATATAGAGGTGTCATTTAGACGCTATTGTTTCTTACATATTTAATGGCTTTTACAATATGATTAACTATAAATATAAAGGAGTTCATTCTTTCTATTAACCATGCATATACGGTGATATGTACAAATACTATTGGCCAATAAGAGCGCCAACGCATAGTCATTCCTACACCTTCTGTCATTGGGAACACAACCATCATTTGCTATAAATAACAGTCGGGGCTCATCCTCATTATTTACAAAGACCAAGGGCAAAACTGACCGACTCAATTCCAAACTTGTTCTGTAAAGGCATGTGGGATCCTCACTAGACCCTAATAGGACTTGAATTTTAAGGTTAAATCATCTTTTACCACCTCTTACTTTTACCATAGTTGTTTAATTCGCTGATAATAATACAAATTATTCAGTTGATCCAAATAATATGAATTATTTCAACCAAATGTGCACTATTCTCAAGCATTTGGAAAAAGTCGTGCTTTTTGCTAATGCATTTAAAAAACGAGTTTGATCCTTAGTTTTTTAAAATTATACAAATAATTTGGTTAAACTTAAAAAATAGCTTACCCATATTTTGGTGGTTAAAAAGCAATTATGCGAGTAATTAAGCCTTTTCGCTTCTCAATATTTGTAAAACCCGCACCCAGAAACACTAGTCTAACCGAATTTCTGTAGTGCTAAGAGGGTTTTCCATCGTAGACTGAATAGATGCATAAGCCCTAAGAAGAACTAGGTTATACCATTAGTGGACCACTAGGAGAAGGGGGGAACAAAATGAGACCAACTTGCCCTTTAAACTGGTGGCGGTCAATACTAGCTAGTCGGGAAACCCAAGCTAGTGATTCGCCAGCATCGACCGATAAGGCCAAAATAGACCTAACCTCGGAATTTACAATTGGCTTGGTTTTAGGAGATGGTTTAGGATATTCTTAGGACTCAAATACGAACCTAGGAGGGACCCACGCCATTTTAACTATTTTGGAGTTGGAATAGGGAATGAGACTTTCCCTAAGTTCAAACTCCTTGCCACTTGGTAACTCCCTAGGAGTCCCCATTCAAATTAGGAGTTTAACTCAACTAGGAAACCTTAGATAAATAAAAACCCCATCTTTCACCCTTCTCTGAGTATGTATCACCCTTAGAGAATTCTGAAGCATTCTCAAGAGAAAGGGAGGAAGGAGAAGAGGATGATGAAGCTCTGTAGCACTCGTGTGAGAGAAATCGTCGATGCACCATCGAATTTCAGCAATCAAGTTACTGTCGATAAAACCCTAACTTCTGTAAACTCTAATGCAAATCTTAATGTTCTGTGGAAGGATGTAAATATAATGTGAAGAATACACACCCTTCATCAATAGTGGGTTTAATGTGGATTGTTGGAAGGGAGAATAGCTCTTCGTAACAATTGTCCTCGTTTAGAAAATCGATTTCATATTTGTTAGGGGAGGGTACATAAGCTTAAAAGACATCCCATCATCGGATTATATTAGCCTAGAAAAGGAAGGAATGGAATTATGAGAGGAAACCCCAACTTGTTAAACAAAAAAGTGACCATCAAGAGGAGGCGATCGATACACCGGACTGTATAGTAAGGACCGATGTAACGACCAACAAGTCCCAAAAGGTCTTGGAGAGTTAGCTGAACGATGTCACAGTTGATACTCTGTACCAAGTGGTATATCGACCACCAAATGGCAGAAAGTCTAGATTTTTATTCGGACCCTAAGCCGGTAGATAGTAAAGTGACCAAAATATCAACTGGTAAAGCCTAGACTTATATAAATTCGAAGTGTATCAAGTAGGACTTTTAATTAATGACCCTACAGCTTGTATAAGCATAAGAACACCTCGCAAATACGTATTTTCTAGCGTGGATAACTACAACGGAATGATACCAGGTGAGAAACAGAACCCTGATCTAATTTTGGTGTGTTTGATATATATATATATATATATATATATATATATATATATATATATATATATATATATATATATATATATATATATATATATATATGTTGTTGATTGATGCTACTTGATGGTATTTACGTTAAGAATAATATGTCATCCAATATTTGTCACTTTTGCATGCATTGTATCAACAATATGATTGATTGTGATTGTGGTATGTGATGCTTGGTAGGCTGTGGTGAAGGAGTCTAGGATCATTGGATCCAACATACTAAGCAACTTGATTGTCATGTATTGTTCTATATCCTAGTAGAGGACAGCATCTTGGGGGAGAAAAACAGATAGTCTGAGAATCTTACTAAGGTATTGGAAAGGTACATATGAGGTTATATAGGATTGGTTAGTAACATGACCTATGTATGTAACCTTGGCCAGTAGGGGGTCAAGTACTGGTAGGATGGAGTGATGAGGGGGAAGGATATTTGGCGGTGTTTGTTGGAGTGTCACTGGCCGAACTTGCTGTTTGATCATCATTCTGATTGGGACGTCGTGTGGGGGCATCATGGCTACTGGGTAGGTTGGTGAGTACCCAACACTCCTGTGCATGAAGGTTATAGTCAACCTATGGGAGGTGTGGCTAGGCTTTACCTTAGCATAGTGAACATACAATACCAAACTCTTATTGCATGCATAATCTATTCATGTGATTGCTTGCTTGTCTGTTTCTTATTGAGCTCAAGTTGAAAAGCTTACTCTTGCGATCACTATTCTTTTTAGTTGTGACTGCAGGTACAGTGGAAGGGAAGCAGGAGATCATTTTAGCTGAACCAGAACACCCTAAGGAGGCAGAGTGAGAAGATGATGAACCAAGCACTGGGAGGTGAATGTAGAGAACCATGCGAAAGGACGAAAGACCGCTCCAGTGGGGAGCCATAATTAGTTATGTTTTAGTTTATGTTACTTAACTTTTTAAGTGGTTTAGTGCCCAACGTATTAGGGCTATGAAGCTATGAGATGTTGGTTTGAGACTTTGATAAAACTTCGAATAGATTATCAGTAGTATTACATATTTATAATTAAAGCTCAATTTGTTTACTATGCTTCCGCTATTTAATTTACTCAGTGATAGAGTTATGGGAAGTATAATGATTGGTGATGTTATTAACTGAGTGTGTATCCTAGGTGGACTACAATTAAAATGATCAATGGTCCAGTCGTTTGCTGAAACTTTACATATCGTAAATTCGAGGTGTGACAGGCTTGGTATTAGAGCGCGCTTCAATAATAATAACCCCCTAATTTATTATTGTTTGCTATTCAAGTTCCTAAATTGAACATTAGAGTGACCCTAATACCAAATGTGTTGTATTTTTCCATTGTTATTTGCAGGTAGGTCTTATCTCGAAAGATCATAAAGTATTCAAGCAGTGTCATATGTATTAAAGGGACATGTTTTTTCTACCATGAAAAATGCATATTTGGGCATCAGTAAATAAATATTTTTTATTTTTTATTTTTTTTGGTAAAGATGAGATCTAAATTAAGATCATATCTTATCATGCATTTTTCAAGCCAAACTCAATGATTTTTCCTCCTAACAGATGCCATTGTCCTTTTGAATCAACCTACATTTGGGTTCAAAATTCCCACTTATCTTTAGAATTATTTTTCTGGCATTTTTTAGAAACCTATTTATTCTTGTATGAACGAACCTACATTTGGGTTGAAAACTTTATGCATGAGTAGGAGCTGATGCAGGCAAAACGCCCACAAAGTGTAAGCACGACTTATATTATCATAAAAAAAATTAATAATAATAAAAAAATAAAAATGCTAAATTCATAGGCTTTTTGCTATTTTGAATATCATTAAAAAAAAAAAAAAAAAAACACTAAGACACTTGTCATGAAAGATTCACTTATTTGATAAAGACCAAAGATTTCCTAACTTCACGTCGAATTTATGGTCATAAATACTTTACCCCTATATGTTGAAAGTCTGAAATATCCTTAATTATTTTCAGAATTCTAACAGAATAATGACCATTGGAAAGTAAATACACTCTTTTCGGGGGTTAATGGGCAAACCTAGACTTTTAATAAAAATAAACAAAATCGACTTTAGCACTGGTCCGATCCGGTCAATGGTTTGATATGAAAAGCCGGTCTGGTGACTCTGGTTTTCAAAACTTGCTCCACTTTAAATAGGCTCTAAAGAAGTGGAGATTCTTACCTAAAAAAAAAAAAAAAAAAAAAAGAAGTGGAGGCAGTTAGGTCGGTTCAAAATAATTGCCAACCCTACTTCGATGGGAATGAAGAAAATATTAAAATAATGTGGGGTCCACTCAGTTTTTTTAATTAAAGCTATCTGATTTGGAACAGATACAATTTTTAATTTTAAAACCTGAGAATTTGCCACGTGTAATCGAAATCATATCGTTGAAAACATGATGGGACCATTGTGGTCAGATGTGGTCACACGTGAGTCCGGCCTCATTCAATCAGTTTTACTCCAAGCTATTGTTCAATTACTAATTTGTACTTGACTAAAATATAAATAAAAAAAACTAAAGTCAAATTTAACTGTAATCCATCATTTTTAAGGTTTTAACTGTTAAATATCTAATAAAATATTAAACAATGTTAAGGGCATTTTTGACAATTTATTAATAACAGACTAAAATCGTAGTATTTTAATATAAAAGAGGGGGCATGTGGTTTTTTTATTTTATTTTATTTATTTATTTATTTATTTTTGGTAAAAAGAGCATATGGTTCAATATGGAGTGGTTTAGCATCACCAACACCACCTAACCTACTTAGGATTGAGACAGAAGATAATTTGATTTTGATTTTTGACTTAGAGGAGAAGCTAATCCCACCTTAACACCCCAAGTCAACCCAAACTTATTTGATCTATTGAGTTTACCACCAGAAGGAAACCAAAAACAAACCGTAATCTGGTTGAACCATTTATGATTAAGGAAAGACAAAATCCAGGAATTGAACCATGCAGGTCAATAAAATCAGAAATGGAATGCATAAATGAGCATATGGTTACAAATTTAAAGGAGGAAGTAAACTGTTAAACACATTTTTTACCCCCAAAAAAAAAAAAAAAAAAAAAGCTTTTCTAGTTATATGAGTAATAAGGAGGATCAATACTTACCTTAAAAAAAAAAAAAAAAAATAAGGAGGATCAGTAGAGGAGAAATGGGTGTTTTAAGGCACAATGTGAAATAAGAGGATCGAACCTATTACATCCTGATCTTGTGTATGCTCATCTAATAAGAAAACAGACAACTGTGCTAAGTAGTTGTTTCACATGAGTAACCAGAGATCTTTGTCCAACTGTGGCCCTTGCGTCCTCTCATATAAGGGGTGAAATGACCAAGGTTAAATTGGTCATTTCACATTCCATGTGTCACACCCTAATTTCGGCTGAACCAAAAGTGTGAGTGAATCGTCACTAAACCAACGGTTCACACCAAGATCTCAATAAGATTGTATCCACTAATACAAACCATTGCACATAACCATAATCAGAATATAAATAAATACAACGAAAGTCTTAAATTAAATGAACTGAGTTCTAAATTGTAAGTATAGTAACCAATTATTCTCCACACCAAAACGTAAATAAAATATCTTTATACAATTTATGAATCCAATTGAAATAAAATAAAATAAACCATCCTAAAAGTACATGCAGAAAGGGCACTCGCATGAAGCGTCATGCTCGTCCTCCCCTGTTTGCACTTTTAAAGCAGCAACACCTTCATATACTGGAGTGTCCACGTAGTCCTCCATAGTATAACCTACATCAACATCTAAAAACATGTATATAAACAAGGGTGAGCTCACAACTTAACTCAGTAAGAAAATCAAATAATACAACAAGCAACATGCATGAGTAACATTCATATTATGGTCTGGTTTTAAGTAAAGATGACATGTGAATATGCATAAACAACACTCCATACAACAATAGTTATTAACAACGTTTTACTGTTATTAGTTAATTAGGGTTTGAGTCTAATTCCCTTACTAATGCTCGGTTGCTTACTTGCTTCATGTCACAACGCCCAATCTTGCTATCACAGGGTCCTACACGATGTTAGGGTTTAATTAGAATTAGTTCCTTAGGGTTTTACGTAGGTAAAAAACCAACTGGGTCAAAATATACCCAAAACAGTGCATACCGGTCGCAGGTACCGGTTGCTGCACTGGGGGGAAATGGTGCGACCGGTATGGTCGACCGGTCCCTTCTTGACCAGCTCCCGAGAGGTACCGGTCGTAGTACCAGTCGCATATAGTGCAACCGGTATAGTCGACCGGTATGCCTCCGGAAGACCACCAACTTGGTGTTCATCTTTCGTCGATCACCCACTATAACTCCTAGGGGTTCTTCTATGCATTCTAGGCCTGAGCAACGAGTTAGGATTGTTTTATGTTCCATTCAAGTCATAATTCCTATGATTCTTCGTCTAGAATTTGAATCTAGGGTTTATCGAACAATTAGAGTTTAATTGAAATTTAGGGATTTTGATCAATACCTAGCCTTGCATGGTATTGATCAGTCATGATCAGTCATCCATAATGCTTAACTTAGAGAGAAGTTCAAGCACTTACCGTTGGTTCTCAACTATGGTGCTCTTCGTCCAACGACGGCTCTTCCACCTTTTTTAGCTCTTTCTCCTCTTCAAATCTCTTTCTCCTCTCTAGGGTTTGTGATGATCAATCATAGAGGTTTAAGGAGGTTTAGAGGTCCTTCAATAGGCTAGATTAGGTTTTAGGAAGTTTCCCTACGATAGGAAAGTCTCTAGGATTGAGATTTGACAAGCGGGACCCACATCGATCCTTTTTCGGATCTAACTAGTTTGCCCGCGTAGACATATCGGTTGACCAGTATATAGACCGGTATGATAATATTTCTCTGTTTTGGTCTGTTTTCATACCTGATTGTCATCCGCTCGTTCCGTCTAGTCCGGTAATGATTAGAAGATCTGTTACGATATGAAATAGAAGTTTAGATCAGGTTCATGGAGTGCGGGTCTTACAACTCCCCCACCCTTAAAAGAAATTTTGTCTTCGAAATTTGTATGTAGGTCTCACACTATGTGAGAGAGCTTACAAAAAAAACACTTTAACTTTTTTTTTTTTTTTCGAATGGGTATTTAAAACTTTCGATACATGAGTAATTAATTGTCTTTTAATTACAATCATTATATAGTTCATCAATTGGAATCCTTTCCAGGGGGCTGGGTGCCTAGCGAGTGATCCGACAACCTCAAATCACACAGCGTCCAACCCCATGCATTGAACTATGCACTAAGTGATCCAAGGCTCTTAGATCATTTGATGGGCTCTTCAACTGCTAGAGAAGATCCGAAGTATATAGTTCATACAACAAAAAAATGGAAAATAAGGTTTCTCATACCCATTGCCTTATATGGACTTCAAAGTTACGGAAGCTTAATTATGCTCTTCCAAAAAAAAAAAAAATTTTAAATATTTCTTATCCAAAAATAATAATTGCTTAATCTTCTTTCTTAAATAGTTATGTTATGGGTTTATTGAATGTTTCATTTCTCATTTTCATTTAGCTGATGTGGATCTCAAAGTTATAACTAATTATACATATCATGAAAATTTATATCCTCTAAGGAGAAAAAGACCTTAGAAAAAGAAAGAAAGATAACCTAATCTAAATCTAGTAGGAAATATGTCAGTTGTCATATTAACAATAAGGATAATCTTCTGTTGGGTATATATAATATCGGTCAGTAGAAATGCATCACATCACACACAATGTCAACTAATAGAAACACAACACATCGACTCATGCTTAGCAAAACAATAGTCAAGGAGAACCCGACATGTTGGCCTATGCAAACCCAAGACTTATAGCGCTATGCTTAGATTGCCTGAAGATAGTGTGTTAACACGCAACATTTATTGCGCTGTCCAAGTATTAATTGCACCATCCCTTACTCCTTCGCCGAATCCTATGGCATCGACCATACATCAAATAAGGACTCGACATGTCAGCACGTGCCTCAATCTTAGAATCTGCAGAAGTGGCTTATGCTCGTATGCAAACAGCTAGGGCACCGAACAGACTAATGTACCTGACACGATACCGACCCACGCCATTCTTAAATCATATTTATCATGCATTTTTCCAATCAACCTCAACGATTTTTCCTCCTAACATATGACATTGTCCTTTTGTATCAACCTACATTTGGGTTGAAAACTCCCACTTATCTTTAGATTTTTTTTTTTTTTTTTTAAATTTATTCTGGCATCTTTAGAAGTTTATTTCTTCTTGTATGAATCTACACTTGGATTGAAAACTCTATGCATGAGTAGGAGCTGATCTAGGAAAAGGCCTAAGCATGACTTATATTATCATAAAAAAAAATGCTAAATACATAGATTTTTTGCTATTTTGAATATCAGAAAAAAAAAAAAAAAAAAAAAACCATGACACATGCCATGGTAAGATTCACTTATTTGATAAAGACGAAAGATCATTTATACTTCACCTGGAATGGAATCTATGGTCATAAGTACTTCATCCCTTTATGTTGAAAATCTAAAATATCTTTAATTATTCTTAGAATTGTAACATAATGATGAGCATTGGAGTGTAAATACACCTTTCCCCATGGTTAAAGGCAAACTTAGAACTTTAAATAAAAATCAAACAAAATGGACCGTAGCACTGATCCGATCTGGTCAATGGTTTGATATGAAACCGGTCTGATTTTCAAAAATTGCGATCCCCTTTAAAAAGGATTAAAAGAAGTGGAAACATTTAGGTCGGGCTCAAAATAATTGCCAACTGTATTTTTTTTAATTTTTTTTGATAAAAATTGCCAACCCTACTGATGATTTCATAGGGAATGGAGAAAAATTGAGAGAAAAAATATTAAAATAAATGGGATCCACCTATTTTTCTATACCGATCTGCCTCCAACATAAGTTCTAATTTTAAAATCTGAGAATTCGCCACGTGTAATTCGAATCATATAGTTGAAAACATGATGGGACCATAGTGGGCAGATGTGGTCACACGTGAGTCTGGTCTCATTCTATCTGTCAGTTTTAGTCCAGGGTATTGACCAAATACTAATTTGTCCTTGACTAAAATATAAATAAATAAAAAATGATAGTCAATTTGTACTGTTATCCATCATGTTTTTAAGGTGTTAACTGTTAAATATCATTATTACCAAAAAAAAAAAAAAAAAAAAACTGTTAAATATCATTTTACCAAAAAAAAAAAAAAAACCGTTAAATATCTAATTAAATATTAAACAATGTTTTTTTTTGGTAAAATCAAAATTTATTGAAAATCTTATCGAGAACAAGTCAAGACATCATCACTAATCAAGGAATGAAGCCAAGGAAGGGAAAACAATCAAACCACCTTTCTGAAACAAGGGGTAGCTTCCTAGCTAGGGTGTGAGCAATTTGATTTACTCCCCTAGGAACATGAACAACATCACAACTAGAGAATTTAGATCTAAGAACAAAGATGTCTTTTAAAATCAACTGAGTCTCTAAATCTTTAGAAGAGCAAGATCTTTGAATAGCTGAAATAACTCCCATATTGTCAGATTCAATAATGATAGAGCCCCAATTCATCTCAACAGTGTGCTGCAATGCGGCTCTAATTGCAAGAGCTTCACCACCACCAATAGACCAGAAAACTGAGGGAATGGAAACTGCTGACTCCAGATCACCCTTAGAGTTCCTGCAAATAAAACCCAATCCACCCAAGTCATCCACCATAAAGGTGGCGCCATCCACTTGTCTCTAACTTCGACCCTGCATAAAAGAGAATTATTTGAATTTGACATGCATCCTTGAGAAGATAAGACTCCACATCCAAAGTAGTAGGCCGAATCTTGTTTGGATTTGAAAGGAAAGGAACTCCGCATTGTACTATTAAACAATGTTAAGAACATTTTAGACAATTTATTAATAACATACTAGCATCGTAATAATGTATATAAAAGAGGGATGCAAATCCTCTCCTCCATGTACTTCTTATGGGAGGATGGGAACGCCCCCGTCGAAGGATTTACATCGTCTCCTCCCAGTGGTTCTAGAAGGATGCGGCAACCCAGTCTCGATGGCTGACATGTGGCTCTCGGGTGAATCCAAGACCCACGTTCGAACTGACACCCCCTGTCGGCTTGGCTTGTTGGCTGGGTGTCGGCTCAAACGTAGGTCTTAGATTTACTGAGAGCCACGTGTCGGTCATTGGGGCTAGGTTGCTGCTGTCCTCCCATAACCACTAGGAGGAGAGGATGAGGATCCCCCGTCAGATGGCTGACACGTGGCTCTTCGGAAAAATCCAAGCCCTACGTCCGAGCCAACACCCAGCTCACAAGCTGAGCTGACAGGGGGTGTCGGCTGTTAGCTCGAACGTGGGGCTCTGATTTTCCTGAGACCCACGTGTCGGCCATCCGACGGGGCTTCTTCGTCCTCCCAGAGGTACTGGGAGGAGATGATGCGGATCCATAAAAGAGTGGGCATGTGGTTCAATATAGAGTGGGTTAGTTTTGTAAATTAAGTTGTTGTGGGGACATTTTTGTAATAGACCAAGTAGTTGCCTAGTATCACCAGCACCACGTAACCTACTAGGATTGAGACAGAAGATAATTTGATTTGACTTGAGAAGAAGTTAATTTCACCTTAACATCCTGAGTCAACCCAAACTAATTTTGACCTGTTGAGTTTAGCACTAGAAAGAAACCCAATACAAACCGAAATCCGGTTGAACCCTCTATGATTAAGGAAAGACACAATCTAGGAATTTGAACCATGCATATCAATAAAACCAGAAATGTAATGCATAAATGAACTACCCACTTGGAATAAGTTTAAAAGAGAAAGTAAAGTGTGAAACTTATCTAGTTGCATGAGTAATAGGGAAGGTGAGTAGAGGGGAAAGGGGTAAGGCACAATTTGAAATAGGAGGATCGAATCTATTACGTCCTGGTCTTGAGTTCTTGTGCTTAATCGGTAAGAACAAACAACTACACTAAGTAGTTGTCTGCATGAGTAACCAGAGATCTTTGTTTGATTGTGGCCTTGCGCCATCTCATATGATGGGGTTAAATGACTAGGGGCAGAGTGGTCATTTCACACTCCGAATGAGAGAGCTTTCAAAAGAAACATTTACAACTTTTTTCTAGAATGGTTATTGTTGTCGCACCGAACTAGATTGATCCTTAACTCGATCTGATCTCCTGCAAAAAGAAGAAAGGACACCGTAGTGACACCCTCTGGCCACTCCGATGCCTAAGTCAGCTTGACGGACAAGCAATATGTGATAGACCAAATGAACTATCCCTTTATCGAAGATGATTCGGGTAGCTAACTCAATCAGAGTTCATAGGTTAAGATTCAGTGTGTTTACCTGTGTCCATCCTTGAATTTATAGGCAGGAGATGACCTAAGTATGGAATGTTGGACATGTCCCCTGGTACAGCAGAATGTCTTCTTTGTGTGTGTGAATCATGTCCGTTGATGTGGAAATCAGGTGGATCTGTGCTAAGCCACTCGATAGTTGACTCTTTATGTGAGATCCTGTTGATTACTTCATGGTCAATGTCTGGAGAATCTTATTATCCGTACAGAAGATTCCCTAGGTGGGCCCTTAATCACATATTAATATATAACTAATATAGGACGTGTCGATTTGCCCAAGGGGACCCACCCACTGCGAGGTGCCGAGGCCCAGGGCTTGCGAGGCTCCGTAGCCCTCCTTGTAGCAAAGTTCCGAGGCCTTCATTGTGGCGAAGCTCCGAGATCTTTGTTGTCCGAGGCCGTGGAACCCTGAACCTCGAAGACTTTAATCCATCCGAGGTTTTGCGAAGCTTTGAGGCCCAGAAGCTGTTTTACCCTTTGAGATTGGACGCAACCCACTTGTTGAGGCTCCCAAAGTGGGCCGTTTGGTAAGGGCCCTTCTCTAAAGTTGGGTATGGTTTTGAATGTTTCCCATGAAGACCTAGGGCTTGGTGTACACGTATTAGAATTTCATTGGGGGAGGTATCCATCCCCGTATCAAATGCCCCTTGCCCTTGCTGGCTTTTCAATGGCAGGAAGAGCAATAAGGATTTTCACTTTTTGGCCGAGGCCTGCGAGGCTGCTCATTGAGGAATTGTAATAGCTGTTTCCTATGTGGCATTTTCAAATCTTCTCAAGGATCTAGTGGGTCCCACCACTCGTCTCGTTCTCTGTAGGAGACACTTCACGTATTGTTCTGTCATAAATAAATCGGCACTGGAACGAAAGGGGGCCCGCCATGTGTACACTTGTTTTTTCAACGTGACAATTACAATTGTTTCATAGATCTGTAGGCCATTATGACCTATGTTTGGATTTTTATTCGAATAAGTAGTCTTTATAAACCTTGCATTCCTTTGATCTCCTTCTTCCTACTTTTTTTCCTGTTTATCTTGGCTTGATTTTTTCCACTGTTTGTTATTCTCAGACCCTCAGCACATTTCATCATCGGCCTTCATCATCTTCTAAGTAAGTAATGGCTAGGTCTAAGAAACCCAGTATTAGGGTAGAAACTAACCCCAAAGAGGAGGCCTCAAGCTTAGGCACCGCCAGGCGACTTGGCCAGATTTCCACCTCTGCTTCTATTCCCCTAGTCATCCATGAAATTGGTATAGGTTGGAAGAATGATGTTAAAAGGGCCAGGGCTATTCAGGTTGCCCGTATACGGGCGGTGAATCCCGAACCCCCTCTGTCTTCAAGAGTTCCTCCTAGTTTCGATTATGCATCCAGTAGTCTCGAAAGCCGAATGACCCAGTCCAGACTAAAAGCAATCATAGAACTTTACAGTGTCCCTAAGAGCATCTCCTTCTTGCTGCCTGAATCTGAGGATAGGGTGTGTATGCCTCGTAATGATGCCATAGTCGTATACAAAGAAATATTCCAATTAGGGTTCCACCTCCCAGCCCCTGCTTTTTATTTTGAGTTGTTGGACAGCTATGGGCTAATTCCTTTACAGATTACTCCCAATGGGTGGTGCAAAATTACCAGCTTCATAGCTTGTTCAAAGCTTAGTGGACTACCTGCCGAGGTCCCTCTCTTCAAGAAATTCATCCGCTTGGTTTCTGGCGAGCAAACTGCGGGGGAAGGTTGGTATTACTTCTAGCGTCGCAATGACTTGTCTTATGCCTCGGCCAAAAACATTATCACCTCTCGTCACTACTGGAAGCAGAACTTCTTCTTCACTTCCTGGTCCCTGCTCCCCAAGGACACCTGGCCACGTAATCATTGGTCCAAGGTCATTATTTTTGTGGTCAACACTATCCCGATGATTGACCAGGACCTTAATGAGTGCACTTAAATGATTTGCGTTATCCCTCCCCCGACTCTAGAGTAGTTGTCTGACCATGAGTTCCTCAAAAACATTGGGCTGGGTAAGCCCCACTTTATCTGACTAACTTACTCCTTTTATGTTCAGGGACTGACCTTCTTCCTCTATTATTTCTATTATTTGTAGTGGACATCGGCTTTAATGACCTTGCTGGGGTCCTTTCGGCCTTTGAGAGCCCATTGACAATGGGGGTTCCGGGGGGGGGGCCTCGGGGTCCCCGCGCGAGAGCCCATTAGAGGCTAAAGAAGGGGTTTCGCCGGGGGTTCCCGAGGTAGCTCTCGTCTCTAACCTTCTTCTCCCGAGTGAGCAAACATTTGCAGGGGCTGATGGCATTGAGGTCCTCGAGGTAGAGGGTGAAGTAGGCACCAAACTTTGGCTTCGCGAAAAAAGGAAGCACCACCACGGGGACAAGTTGGAGAAGAAAAAGAAGAGGAAGAAGAGGTCTTCTTCTAGGGCCATAGAGGAGACTCGAGGTATGGTCTTAATTTTTGCCCTCTCTTCTTTGTCTGTTGAATTTTGCTATCTGGTTTTGACATTGCATCGTCTACTCAAAACAAATAATATAATATCATTACATCTCTTTAATCCAATCGAAAATAATGAAAATAAATAAATAAAACCAATCAAAGGTACAGGAACTGCAAGAAAGCGTCATTCTCGTCCCCCCCCCCCCCCAGGGGGGCATCTCCCCGCCTCTCCCCAACAAGAAAAACCCCCAAAAAAGGGATGTCTCCAAGACACCCCAAAAAAAAAAAAAAAAAAAGGTACAAAGGGTGAGCTCAACTAAGTTAAGGTCGTTAAGACAATCGGGATTTTCACAATATTATGCATGAGTAACAATCATTTTATGCTGTGGTCTGGTTTTAAGTTTGCAATGTGCTATAGAAAGGTTTGGTGGCCCCCGCTGTAAGACCCGTGTCAATTTAACCCGGTCTTACCATCTTGAACTAGGTTTACCCATCATGGTCGAGTCAAATGGACCAAGGGCATGAAGGAGATCGAGATCCCAGGTATAAAATTGACCCAAAAACACTTAATTTTAGGGGAGGGTCATACACCCAGCTAAGGGGGTCGGACCTCCCAAAACAGAAAGTCGGACCCTCGTTTTTAAGGGAGGGTCGGACAGCTTAAGACCCTAGGGTCGACGGGATCATCGACCCTCCCATCGACCCTCGGTTTCGACGAAAACTGAAATTAGGAAATTTCCTAATTTTCGGTTGGGATTCCTTCCAAATCTCAATGGGATTATTATAGGACATTCCTAGTCTATTTAAAGGACGTTCCTAAGCCACATTCACTCCTTTCACAACCCTAATTGAATTGAGAGAAAGAGAGAAGAAGGAAAAGAGGAAGAAAGGAGGCTAGGAAGAAGGCTTAGCAAAAAGGAGAAGAAATTGCAGAGAAAAGTAATCTTCTCAGGTATGGATACTAATTCCATGAGTTTCTACAGACCTTAGGTTAGATATGGTTGAGTGTAGGATTTCGGGAGAAACCCAAACCATCCATCCATGGTTAGGCTTTCATGGAAAACCATAGGAGGATGCACGAAAACTATTTAGATGGTTTATACATGGTTCTAGACCATGGAATGAATGTTGAGTAAATGTAGGAAGCAAGCCATAGGACCCCAAACACGAAGAATGGGTTAAAAGTGGAAATTGGACCAGAGTGCACCAAGGGTCGCACCGAGGGTCGATAGACCATCCGACCCTAGGTGTTTCGACCATCGACCCTCGGCATTCGGGAAGTTCGGAATGGAGGGAGGGTCGATAGACCCATCGACCCTAGAATCGACCTAGCATCGACCCGCTGACGTAATGGTTTTTAAATTCCGAATTAATTCTAATTAAATTTTATCGACTTTGTTAGGTTTGCTAGCAATATAATACCGTTATAACAAGGTGAATCTAAAGCTTGGAAAAATATCTATTAGCAAGCTAAGGTGAGGAACCTTAACCCCAAACTAATTTGGTTAATAATAAACTGTTTTCTATTTCTTGAGTCCTATGCCATGTTTGATTCTATGCGAATATGTTTGTAATGCGCATACAAAGATGCCATCCAATATTTCTATTACTTGTTCATGCATATTTACTTTATTGTTTATAACATGATGATGATGATGATGATAGGAATAGGCATGTGATTGTATGTGTGTGGTTGATGTGCTTGATGCGAGCGAGTATCAGGGGAGGTGTGATGAGAACGTCAATAAACGTTAACCTTTGGCGGGTCTCAATACTTTAGCTCAATCTCTAACCCAAGTCTTGTGTATTGGCATCGTCGTATTGCCATTACCTTAGCGAACTATTATGTCGTAGAGTATCGGGGAGGTGGTCTCGGTCCTTGTAGTCTCCGACTCTACCGCGGGGCCTTAGCTCTATCTCTATGGATGTTCTCAGGGATGCTGGGGTGAGGCCTTGGATACACTGTTTGGCATTAGGATTGGTTAGCAGCGAGCCCAGTTTGCAAGCCCTCGCTAACAGGGGCTTACGTGTTGGTATAGCATTATATAGCAATAAACGTTAACCTTTGTTGTATAATGTTATGGTAGGGTGGATGGGGACGACGATAAACGTTAACCTTCGGGTGGGCTTCCACACCCTGTGTATAGAGGCGGTGTCAATAAACGTTAACCTTTGACCACCCAACCTTTCTATTGCACATTGCAAACTATAAACCAAGACCAAAGATATGAATTGACTTTTTGCATGCATATGTATTGTTGCATTGTTTTGGCTACTCACTGAGCCGTGTTGTGTGCTCACCCCTCGACGTCGAATATTTTTAGTTGATGATGCAAGGATATACAGGTTGAAGATTATATGAACGCGTCGGCGTACGGAACTGTGTAGCCGCTATGGAAGTTGGAGCTGAAGACGATACACACGACTCTTCTTGCGAGTGCAACTCGTGTGTATTCTATTAGATATTTTTGTAGGTTTCTTTATTGGATTTATAAGACATGTATTTGGTATTTAAATATTTATGTCTTAGTTAAACACAAAATAATTTGATATTATTTATGGGTATCATTCTAGTTCTCAGTTCATATTATTTATAAATTTTCCGCTATTGTGTATTACTCTGATTATGATTGTGGATGCGTGTAAAGTTTGGATAACGCGGGGATAGCCTATTAGAGATCCTGGTTGAACCGTTGGTTATTTGGCGGTTCATCACACCATTCTGAACAATGCGGAATTGGGGTGTGACAACTTGGTATCGAGAGCATCTCGGGCCTTGCCCGCCGAACCGACACACATTCAAGACCATTATGGACTGAGATAGGATAAATTAAAAGCTTTAATACAAACGCATTGTAAGCACAAGTGATGATTGAAACCGAATTAAAAAAAGAGAATAATACATCTATTAAGGGGAAAATCAGTTACATACAATGAGTAAGAGAACCAAACGTATATACATCCCTAAAGGGCAGTACGGCCCACAACCCGGACGGTTACTCGGTAGTACAAGAAAAGTAAAGTACAATCAAGAAGCCGGAGGCGAAGGAGGAGGCGGTGCCTCACGATCTCTCGTCGTAGACCAGAAGTCCCAGCCCGATCCGCATGCGTAGGTGATGGCGGTGGTATCGCATCGACATCCATATATAAGCGATCATCGTCGACCGGATCCCCACGAGCCCTAGCAGCGGCCTCAGCATCAGCCATCTCAACCCGAGTGTGAGGGCGCACCATCGCGTTCCTCTCCTCATCACTAACCTCCGCATCTCGGAGCCCCATCTTGCGGATAGCCTCCCAATCTAGAGGCGACGAGAAGGTCTTCTCCCGGATCTTCTCATCAACCGGATCCACCCCCAAACGGGTCGGGAGCATCGTAATCATGCGTCCATAGGGTAGATTACCCCTATGACCGGACAATGTGGCACCGATCATCGTCCGCATGATGATGTAAGGAAGGCGCACCGGGCCGCCGAGTGCATATATGCTGTAAATCAAGAACTCGGGTCAGCCGAGACACCCTCTCATAGTGCCCACTCTGCGGAATCAGATTATGCCGGATAATCTTGCGGAAGACTCGTGGAGATGGACGCAAGTAGCAAGCTCTCATCCGCCATCTATCGGGACGGAGCAACCGATTGTCGATCTCGGCTCTCATCTCCATCTCAACAAACCGTGGCTCTCCCGGGCGCACAGGACACCATAGGGCCATCATAGGCAATGCCCAACAGATCGGCCAGCGGTCGATAATCAAAGGAGATGTGCACCCCTTTGCGTGCACGCGTCGTATGTGATGACAAGGGAGCCACCCCATGTCACCGAATGCTCCCTCTACATTGAACAAGGCTAGCTCAGCCAAGTTCACCATGCGACCCCCTTCCACTTTCTTACGGGCATAGTCAGCATATTGTGCCTCAGCTTCATTCGAACGGAAGCGAAGTGGATCACGCAATCTTGGCACTTTGGTACGGGCCATAGTATCTGCAAAATAAGAAAGAGAAAGGAAACAAGGAGTTAGTGGGATAAAAATCCAAAAATTGAGTAAATAACGACGTAAGTTGACCATAAAGCCCCATTTCTTACCATACAAGTGGGCATAAGGACTTACGAAGGTTTAAACATATCCTACAATCTACATGCAGTAGAAAATTTTAACGGATAAGGTCCAATTTGAAGAAATTCAAGAAAAATCAAAATTTCGATAAATTAGGGCAAAAAGAGAAAAATTTAAGTTTCTCGATAACCAACCGATGAAACTGAAAATTTTTTGAGGGCTTTCGTTCCTCAAGACCCCAATAACAAAAGCCCCCAATAAAAATCGAATTTTTACGGTTGGAAAAAGTTTAATTTGGAAAAGACGAGCTAAATGAGTAAAAACCTAGAAATAAAAACCTAAAAAACAGGGAAAGTTGGGAAATTATACCTGTAGAGGTGATGTGGATGTCGAAACTCGGAGTAAGAACGATCCACAATAGTGAAGTAACACTGTAGCAACTCGGAGAGTAGAGACGAGTCGAAACGGAGGAGGAATAGTGAGAATTGACCCAGAATCGGATCTTAAAAATCTGATTTTTGGTCCGAGGGTCGGACAATTCGACTGACACCATCGACCCTCGGATCGACCCTCCAATCGACCCTCGGCTCTCGGGAATCGGCGGAAATTCAAGGGTCGGATTGGTCATTCCCAGGGTCGGATACTAAGGGTCGGATATACCATCGACCCTCACTATCGACCCTACATAGAAAAGACAGTATTTTTTTTCAGAATGAATTGAGGATTCAAATTTTATATCGGTTAGCGTGCCTACATGAAGTATAAATGATTTCTCACTGATTTTGATGATTTTCAGGCACCACCCATCTCAAAAGTAAATATGTCCGGGACGTAGAGTTACCCGACAAGACCGAAACACAGTCCCACCACCACCACCGGCGGATGAGACTAGTCAAGAGAACAATTACGCACCGGGGTAATCCCGAGCCGGCAAACCCTACGAATTTGCCACCACCACCACCCGAGCTAACAACAAGTGGTGATGAATCCGCTCAACAGCTACAACAAATGCAACATGCACAAACTCAAATGCAAGGTTGCGATGGGAGTTATGTTTCAAGCCACTCGAGCTGCAGCCATGCACACCGGGCAAGCTAGTGCAGCACCAAGTGGGTAACCACCCGGCTCAACGGACACCTCCACAACCGGCTGCACCAATTCCGGTGCAAGTCCCGAAGCAGCCCAAGGGAACTATCAAGATCCACCCCCTATGTTTGGGGTATACCAAAATCAACTGGATCACTCCCGACTAGTAGAGAGATTTTTGAAAATGAAGCCAAGAGAATTCAATGGCAAGCCGTCCGATCCACCGTGGCCAGCACACCGGATAGACGAGATGGAAAGAAATTTTCTTATGATGACTATTACCGAAGAGGAGAAAGTATTGTGTGCCACCTTCATGCTCAAAGGCGACGCACATCATTGGTGGAAATCGACCCGGGGCCTATCTATTGACTAAGCACGCCCTACCGACTTGGGCTATATATAAAGAAGCTTTCTTTGAGAAATATTTTCCACGAAGCTTCGGAGATTCGATGGAGAAGGAGTTCCCGAGTCTTTATCGGGGGACGGATGTCGGTGGATGCGTACCAACAGCGTTATGAAGAGCTGTTTTTCTTCGCACCACTGAGTATGCAAGAAGAAGACACAAAAACCCGTAGATTCGTCGCGGGACTAAGAGGAAGCATAAGAGAAAATGTTCTGGGTTTAGAAAAGAAGATTTACAACGAAGCTGTCCAAATTGCTCGAATGATTGAATCGAGCCGTAAAGAGAGCTATTTCACCCAAAACAAAGGAATCAAAAGGCCAGCCGGGAACTCCTATAACGGAGGCAATAATAGGACGTATAAACCTTTCCGTCCTCGTAATTTTGCAACTGCACCAAAGTCTACTGCAGCAGCTCAACCACAGCCAAAGTCAAATTCTGAAGCCCCGAAGTGCTATAACTGCAACCAACCAGGGCATATGGCAAGAGAGTGCCCAAAACCCAAGAAGCAATTACATCAAGGACGGGTATATGCTGTTACATCAGAGGATGCAGCCGCATCGCCCGATGTGGTCACAGGTATGACCGAAACTTTAAGATTATAATTACACTGATTGAGTATGTAGACTAAGTAAAAATGGATCACAGGTATTGTACCTATCAATGGCGTACCCTCCAGAGTACTCTTTGATTGAGGAGCTACTCATTCATTTATATCTGTGTCGTTTGGAAAGAAGACCAATCTGCCCATCAAAACATTAGACTACAAATTACTTGTACGGTCACCGATGGGATTAGAAGTGGAATTAGAGAAAGGTTATGGACCATGTCCAGTTCTCATTGGAGAGCAGACCTTGGATGCAACCTTAATACAACTTGAGATGGCAGACTTTGACGTCATCTTGGGAATGGACTGGTTAGCTCGGCACTCTGCAAATCTGTTATGCGCCGAGAAGAAGCTAACGTTCAAGGACAAAGAAGGAGCAGAATTCAGTTTCTCGGGAACCAAACTTCCTCGGAGACGCAAGCTCATACTCTCAGCATTAAAGGCTAAGAGGTGCCTTGAGAAAGGAGCGGTCGGATATCTAGTATCAGTGGTCGACCTAACTAAGGACGTGCCACAAATGGAAGATATTGATGTCGTGCGGGATTTTCCTGATGTATTTCCGGAGGAATTACCCGGACTACCACCCGACCGAGCCACGGAGTTTGTAATAGACCTTATACTTGGAGCCGCACCAGTATCAAAAGCACCTTATAGAATGGCTCCTACGGAACTAAAGGAATTAAAAGTGCAATTACAAGAACTGCTGGATAAGGGTTATATTAGACCCAGTATATCTCCATGGGGAGCACCGGTGTTGTTCGTAAAGAAGAAGGATGGTAGTGTTTGATTATGCATCGACTATCGAGAGTTGAATAAACTGACCATCAAGAATGGATACCCACTACCCAGGATCGATGACTTGTTCGATCAGTTACAAGGAGCGAAGGTATTTTCAAAGATCGATCTTCGATCAGGCTATCATCAACTGAAGATTAAAGAAGGTGACATTTCGAAGACAGCTTTCAGAACAAGATACGGACATTATGAGTTCTTAGTGATGTCCTTGGGACTGACTAACGCACCGGCAACATTCATGGAACTTATGAACCGGGTTTTCCACGACATGTTGGATACGTCGGTCATAGTATTTATTGATGACATATTGGTATATTCCAAGGACAAGGAAACCCATGTCAAGAACCTAAACGCAACCCTACAACATTTAAGGAAAGAGAAGTTATACGCCAAATTTTTAAAGTGTGAGTTTTGGCTAAGTGAAGTCGCCTTTCTAGGCCATGTAGTATCCGCAGAAGGAATCAAAGTAGACCCCAGTAAGATCGAAGCTATTGTGAAGTGGGAAGCACCAAAGAGCGTCTCAGAAATTAGAAGTTTCCTGGGTCTAGCTGGATATTATCGGAGATTCGTAGAAGACTATTCTCGGATTGCCGTACCTCTTACCAGTTTGACCAAGAAAGGAGAAAAGTTCGTATGGACGGATAAGTGTGAAAAGAGCTTTCAAACACTGAAGACCAGATTGATATCCGCTCCAATTTTAACCATTCCCGTTCCAGGACAGACATTTACCTTATACACTGATGCATCGGGATTGGCATTAGGATGTGTGCTTATGCAAGGAGAACAAGTAGTTGCATATGCATCGAGACAGTTGAAGGTACATGAGAAGAATTATCCCACTCACGATTTGGAGTTAGTGGCAGTAGTACATGCTGTCAAGATATGGAGACACTACCTATACGGAGAAAAATTTTAGATAAAGTTGGACCATAAAAGCCTCACGTATCTATTTAATCAGAAGGAGTTAAATATGAGACAAAGAAGATGGCTGAAACTATTGAAAGACTATGATTGTGATATCCAGTATCATCCGGGAAAAGCGAACGTAGTAGCAGACGCATTGAGCAGAAAAGCAATGATAAAATCTCAAGGAGAAACTAGCACAACTGCAGCAATGTGTACTACCGGGATGGTATTCAATCACGGTAACGAGCAGTATGTGATCGATACACCGGATGGACCAACCAACCAAGGGTTCATTCATCGGTTTTCAAATATGTTCGCGGCATTAAAGATAATACCAGATATAGTGGATGAAGTGAAGATAGCTATCAAAGCAGATCCTTATCTGAGAACGGTACAAGAAGATATTGAGAAAGGTAGGACTAACCCTGAGTTCACCTTGGATGACGAGAAGGTACTGAAATACAAAGGAAGAATATGTATACCCGAAACAGAAAGTGTGGACATTAGACACCGACTCATGAAAGAAGTCCAGACCACCATCTACTCGGTACATCCTGGAAGTACAAAATGTATCATGATCTAAAGAAACTGTATTGGTGGAGGGGAATGAAGGCAGATGTAGCCAAGTTCGTGTCTAAATGCCTAAATTGTCAGAAGGTAAAGGCGGAACGACAAAGACCCGCAGGACTGTTACAACCATTACCGAAACCAGCATGGAAATGGGACTGCATCACTATGGACTTCGTCATAGGACTACCACTGACTTCTCGAGTAGTTGACGCAGTTTGGGTGATTGTAGACCGTCTGACTAAAATAACTCGCTTCATATCGATACGACCCCAATATAGACTCGAAAGGTTAGCAAAGCTGTATGTGGATAATATTGTTCGGTTACATGGTGTTCCAGAAAGCATTGTGTCCGATAGAGATCCACGATTTACTTCTAAATTTTGGGAAGGACTGCAAAAGGCCATGGGCACAACATTGAAGTTTAGCACTGCATTCCACCCACAGACAGACGGATAGTCGGAGCGTACAATTCAGATTTTAGAAGATATGCTACGAGCATGTGTGATTGATTTCAGGGGATCATGGGACGAAAAGTTACCATTGATCGAGTTCGCTTACAATAACAGCTATCAGGCTACTATACAGATGTCACCTTATGAAGCACTGTATGGTAGGAAGTACCGAACTCCCTTGTTTTGGAATGAAGTTGGAGAACGTAGTATTGTTGGACCAGAATTTGTTGAAGAGACTTGTCGAGTGGTCGACATCATCAAGGAAAGAGTAAGAGTAGCTCAGAACCGTTAGAAGCAATACGCAGATACTCGAGGAAGAGATCTAGAGTTCGCCGTAGGCGAAAAAGTATTTTTGAAAGTATCGCCTATGCGAGGATTGAAGAGGTTCGGACAGAAAGGAAAACTAAGTCCAAGATATGTCGGACCATATGAGATTCTGGCTAAGCGTGGGAAAGTAGCTTATCAGTTAGCACTACCACCATCTATGTCAAGTGTGCATGACGTATTTCATTAAAAGTGGAAATTGGACCAGAGTGCACCAAGGGTCGCACCGAGGGTCGATAGACCATCCGACCCTAGGTGTTTCTGACCATCGACCCTCAGCATTCGGGAAGTTCAGAATGGAGGGAGGGTCGATAGACCCATCGACCCTAGAATCGACCTAGCATCGACCCTCAGTTGACAGAATGGTTTTTAAATTCTGAGTTAATTCTAATTAAATTCTATCGACTTTGTTAGGTTTGCTAGCAATATAATACCGTTATAACAGTGAATCGAAAGCTTGGAAAAATATCTATTAGCAAGCTAAGGTGAGGAACCTTAACCCCAAACTAAATTGGTTAATAATAAACTGTTTTCTATTTCTTGAGTCCTATGCCATGTTTGATTCTATGCGAATATGTTTGTAATGTGCATACAGCATGTCATCCAATATTTCTATTATTTGTTCATGCATATTTACTTTATTGTTTATAACATGATGATGATGATGATGATAGGAATAGGCATGTGATTGTATGTGTGTGGTTGATGTGCTTGATGCGAGCGAGTATCAGGGGAGGTGTGATGAGAACGTCAATAAACGTTAACCTTTGGCGGGTCTCAGCACTTTAGCTCTATCTCTAACTCAAGTCTTGTGCATTGGCATCGTCGTATCGCCATTACCTTAGCAGAACTATTATGTCGTAGAGTATCAGGGGAGGTGGTCTCGGTCCTTGTAGTCTCGACTCTACCGGGGGCCTTAGCTCTATCTCTATGGATGTTACGAGGGATGCTAGGATGAGGCCTTGGATACACTTGTTTGGCATTAGGATTGATTAGCAACGAGCCCAGTTTGCAAGCCCTCGCTAACAGGGGCTTACGTGTTGGTATAGCATTATATAGCAATAAACGTTAACCTTTGTTGTCTAATGTTATGGTAGGGTGGATGGGGACGACGATAAACGTTACCCTTCAGGCGGGCTTCCACACCCTCTGTATAGAGGCGGTGTCAATAAACGTTAACCTTTGACCACCCAACCTTTCTATTGCACATTGCAAACTATAAACCAAGACCAAAGATATGAATTGACTTTTTGCATGCATATGTATTGTTGCATTGTTTTGGCTACTCACTGAGCCGTGTTGTGTGCTCACCCCTCGACGTCGAATATTTTTAGTTGATGATGCAGGATATACAGTTGAAGATTATATGAACGCGTTGGCGTACGGAACTGTAGCAGCTATGGAAGTTGGAGCTGAAGACGATACACACGATTCCTTTTGCGAGTGCAACTCGTGTGTATTCGATTAGATATTTTTTTGTAGGTTTCTTTATTGGATTTATAAGACATGTATTTGGTATCTAAATATTTATGTCTTAGTTAAACACAGAATAATTTACTATTATTTATGGGTATCATTTTAGTTCTCAGTTCATATTATTTATAAATTTTTCGCTATTGTGTATTACTCTGATTATGATTGTGGATGCGTGTAAAGTTCGGATAAATCGGGGATAGCCTATTAGAGATCCTGGTTGAACCGTTGTTTACTTAGCGGTTCATCACACCATTTTGAACAGTGTGGAATTGGGGTGTGACACCCGCACCTCTATACACGAGTGTGTGTCACCTCATGGATCACACCCCCATTGGCCCACATGCACCCATCATGGAATAGAGATAGAGCTAAGATACCCCCGTACCTCCCCTGATGCTCTATCCATACCAGTACCTAAGCCCCTACTGGCCAGGGCTCGCAAACTGGGCTCGCAACTAACCAATCCTATATATCATTAATGTATGCTCTATCCCAGCACAGCCGTCTATGGCATAGAGATAGAGCTAAGGCATTCCCACACCTCCCCTGATGCCCTATCCGCAACTAACCCACTAGGATAGAAACAATACATAGGTAGCCCCTATCCCAACATAACTCCCTACGACATAGAGATAGAGCTAAAACATCGTGGACAAGCCAGCGTCGATTCGGAGACCACAGTGCCACATAACCATGGCCAGGCCAACATCAATATTGGAGACCACCGTACCACGACCTTCCCCTTATGCCCCACCCGTACCAAGCATGTTAAGACAGAATACTACAAAAAGGTGCTAGTGTGAGGAGCGATCCCAAGCCCATGCCCCACTCCACACACTAACGAAAACAATCACATGCCTAACAATCACATCCTAACAATGCATGAACATTAATAATAACTGAAAGTAAAAGATGGCATGTGAATATGCACAAACATCACATCATATATATTCAGGTTATTAACAATGATTTACTGTCCATTAATCATTAGGTTTAGGTCAGATTCCCTTACTTGACGCTCGTTTGATAGCTTGCTCCACGTCGCAAGATCCAAACGGGAAGTCACAAAGTCCTACAATATTATTAGGGTTTCATTAGAATAGATTTCTTAGGGTTTCATGTTGGTCGAAAACCAACATGGTCAAAAACCAGCCTTTCAGATCTGACCAGTCTCACCATACCGGTCATAGCACTATGAGCAGACTGTCAACCGGTATGGTCGACCGGTATGTCTCCGGAAGACCATACACTTGATTTGTCGATTGCCGTCGATCAATCTCCATGGATTTTCAGGGTTTCTCCTATCCATTCTAAGTCTAATCTTTGAGTTAGAGTTATCCCCAACTCATTCAAGTCTTATTTCGATGAATATCATCTCGGAACTCAAATCTAGGGTTTGACGGCAACTTAGGGTTTTAAGGTCCAGTTAGGGTTTTAGATCAATACCTACTTTGCATGGTATTGATCCACCCACAAAACTAACATAGGGTAAGAAGATTGATTCACACACTTACCGTTGACTGGCGTAGAGTGAGCGTCGTCGAACGGTAATGGCGGCACCTCCTTCTTCTTCCTAGCTCCTTCTCCTTCCCAACCTCTTTCTCTTCTCTAGAGTTTGTGAGAGATAATGGAAAGGATTTGAGGAGGCTTAAGGGTGTATTTATAGGCTAAAATTAGGGTTTAGTAACCCTAATAGGATTAGGAAAGTCTGGGATTCGAAATCAGGAAAGTGGGACCCTCAGAAGTCAATTTCTGGATCTCCATACTCAACTGCGCAGAGCTGACCGGTCGACCGGTACCAAGACCGGTACCATCGACCGGTCAACATAAACTCATGTTGATTTGATCGTCTTTGGTCCGATTTCGTACCTGTTTGTCATCCGCTTGTCCCATCTGGCCCGGTGATGATTGGAAGACCTGCTACGACACAAAACCAAGGTTTAGACCGGGTTTACGGAGTGCGGGTCTTACAACTCCCCCACCCTTAAAAAAAATTTCATCCCAAAATTTGCATGTAGGTCTCACAGCTCCCCCACCCTTAAAAGAAATTTCGGCCCCAAAATTTACACGTACCTTGATCGTTGAAAAGGTTAGGGTACTCCTTCTTCATCGCGCTTTCCTTTTCCCAAGTAATTTCCTTCATATTTTGGCTTCTCCAATGCACCTTCACATAATGGATGTCCTTGGTTTGAAGTTGCTGTACCTTTCGACTTGAGAGCATCACAGGCACCACTTCGAAAGTTAAGTCTTCAGTCAAGTCTGGGGGATCGACGGTCAAGATGTGCGATGGATCTCTGACATACTTCTTCAGTAATGATACATGGAACACGTTATGAACGCTTGACATAGATGGTGGTAGAGCCAATTATTATGCCACATTACCACGTCGGTTCAATATCTCATATGGTCCCACATACCTGGGGCATAGCTTTCCCTTCTTACCAAACCGTTTCAGACCTCGCACCGGTGATACCTTCAAGAATACCTTGTCACCCACTGCAAACTCCAGATCTCGACGTTGATTATCCGTATAGTGCTTCTGTCGGACTTGAGTTGTCTTTACTCTCTCTTTGATCTGATCAATCACTCGGAAATTTTCTTCAACAAACTCCGGTCCTACAATTCTTCTTTCTCCCACCTCGTTCCATAACAGAGGTGTACGACATTTCTTCCCATAGAGTGCTTCATATGGGGCCATCTGAATTGTAGCCTGATAACTGTTGTTATAATCAAACTCGATAAGTGATAGCTTCTCATCCCAAGCTCCTTTGAAACCTATTGCACAAGCTCGGAGCATATCTTCTAAAATTTGAATAGTTCGCTCTGACTGTCCGTCCGTCTGAGGGTGAAAAGCTGTACTGAACTTCAACTTCGTTCCCATAGCTTTCTGTAATCTTTCCCAGAACTTTGATGTAAAATGGGGATCTACATCGGATACTATACTCTCTGGAACGCCATGAAGTCTGACTATATTATCCACATATAACTTGGCCAGTTTCTCCATGGTATGCTGAGGTCGGACCGCAATAAATCGAGCTGTCTTGGTGAGTCGGTCGACTATAACCCAAACTGCATCCACTGACCTTGGTGTCAAAGGTAAGCCAGTGAAGAAATCCATGGTAATACAATCCCATTTCCATGCAGGTTCCGATAATGGCTGTAGTAAACCTGCGGGTCTCTGCCTTTCCGCTTTAACTTGTTGACAATTCAGACACTGGAACACGAAACGAGCTATATCTGCTTTCATACCCCTCCACCAATATAGTCTTCTTAAATCATGGTACATTTTGGTACTTCCCGGATGTACCGAATATGGAGTGTAATGAGCTTAGTCATAACTTCGATCTCTGATATTGCAGTCTTCACTCTCAGGTATACATAACCGTCCACGATACCTGAGTACCTTGTTTGAATCCAAGGTAAAGTCAGGATTACTCGTACCCTTCTCTAAGTTTTCTTGCACTGTCTTGAGATGTGGATCCTGAAGGATTGCTACCTTGACTTCATCAACTAGATCCGGTGAGATCTTCAAAGCTGCGAACAACATGGTGAACTTATGAATTAAGCCTTGCTCGACTGGATCTTCTGCAGTCTCTATAATATATTCTTCGTCACCTTCGATTGAACTTGAAGCTGCGGCACATAATGCAGCATTTGTACTTGGTCCTGCCTCAGGTTTCGATGCCCACTTTCTGCTTAAGGCGTCAGCCACCACATTTGCTTTACCCGGATGGTACTGGATGTCACAATCGTAATCTTTCAACAATTCCAGCCATCTCCTCTGTCTCATATTCAGATCCTTCTGAGTGAAAAGATAAGTTAAGCTCTTGTGATCTGACTTAATCTGAAACTTCTCGCCATACAAGTAGTGTCTTCAAGTCTTGATTGCATGTATAACCACTGCTAGCTCCAAATCATGCATAGGATAGTTCTTCTCATGCTCCTTTAACTGTCTTGATGCATAAGCAATCACCTTTCTCCTTGCATCAATACACACCTAATACCCAACCTTGAAGCATCCGTATATAAGATAAACGGTACGCTTGGTTCTGGGATGGTCAAGATAGGTGCAGAGACTAGTCTTGACTTCAAAGTCTGAAAGCACTTCTCGCACTCATCTGTCCATATGAATTTCTCCCCCTTCTTGGTCAATCTGGTGAGTGGAACAGCGATCCTGGAGTAGTCTTCCACGAACCTTCTATAATAACCAGCCTACCCAAGGAAACTACGAATCTCCGCAACAGATTTTGGTGCTTCCCATCCTACTATAGCAGCTATCTTACTTGGATCAACCTTGATACCGTCTTCAGATACTACATGGCCCAAGAAAGCCACTTCCTTCAGCCAAAACTCGCACTTTTGAACATGGCATAAAGCTTCTCTTGTCTCAGCCGTTGTAGGGCTGCCCTCAAATGTGTTGTATGAGCCTCCATGTCCTTTGACTAGACCAATATGTCATCGATGAATACGATGACCGAAATGTCCAACATATCATGAAACACTCGGTTCATCAGTTCCATGAACGACGCTGGGGCGTTGGTCAACCCGAATGACATGACTAGAAACTCATAATGCCCATACCTCGTCCTGAAAGCAATCTTTGGAATATCTCCGGCCTTGATCTTCAGTTGGTGATACCCCGATCAGAGATCAATCTTCGAGAAAACCTTTGCACCCTGCAATTGATCGAACAGATCATCGATTCTAGGCAAAGGGTACCGATTCTTGATCGTCAACTTGTTCAGTTCACGGTAGTCAATGCATAGCCTTACACTTCCGTCCTTCTTCTTGACAAATAATACCGGTGCCCCCCAAGGTGATATGCTAGGTCGTATGAAGCCTTATCTAACAATTCTTGTAATTGGGTCTTCAACTCCTTTAACTCGGTAGGGGCCATCCTGTATGGTGCTTTGGACACCGGCGCCCGAACCCGGCATAAGGTCTATTACAAACTCGTAGCCCCGTCCGACGGTAGACACGGAAGCTCCTCCGGAAATACATCCGGGAACTCCTCGAACCACATCTATATCTTCCATCTTGTGTGACTCCGCCGTGATGTCGACTACAGATACTAGATACCCCACTCCCCCTTTCTCTAAGCATCGCTTAGCTTTTAGGGCAGAGAGGATCAGCTTCCGCTTCCTAGGTAGCTTGATCCCAGTGAAGCTATACTCCTTTCCCTTTTTGTCTGTAAGCACAAGCTTCCTTTCACCACATAATAGAATAGCTGAATGATGGCCTAGCCAGTCCATTCCCAAGATAACATCAAAGTCTGCCATCTCGAGTAGTACCAGACTTGCTTTTAAGTCTCGGCCCTTAATACATACTGTACATGGTCCACAATATTCAGTCAAAGCCACTTCGACTCCTAGCGGAGAGCGAACTATCAAGCTTGGGTTCAAGTGCTTAATTGGTAACTCTATTCGCTTCTCATAGGAATTAGAAACAAATGAGTACGTGGCCCCAGAGTCAAATAGTACTCTGACAGGTATACCAGCTACATTTACAATTCCTGAAATTTTATTATCCCTTAGTTCTACATGCGCATACACACAATGAAAATAGTAAGCCAAATAGTAAGGGATAGAGTCATACCAGTGACCACATCGGGTGATGCGGCTGCCTCTTCGGTAATGACCGCATATACTTTTCCTTGCTGGGGAGGTTGCTTCCTAGGTAGAGTGCAGGTCTTTGCAATATGACCCACTTGCTAACAGTTGAAACATTTAATGTTCGGGTTACGTCCAGCGAACTGTGGCACCGGTGGTGCCGTATTGTTCCTTGCAGGCACTGTAGCGGTCTGAGCCCTGTATGGGAAGAAAGGCCTGTTGTTACCGCCACCCGAACTCTCAATAGCGGGTCTCTTCACTCCCCCTGTTTTGTGCAAAGAAGTTGTCCCTCTGACTGGATTCTATCACTCTCACAACCTGCACAGCCTCATTGTAAATTTTCTTGTCCAGACCCAATATATGCTCTCTGATACCTCCACGCAGTCCCATGGTGAACCTACGTGTCTTGGTCTCTTCCTCTTGCATACTTGCTGGTGCAAAGAAAAATAACTCCTCGTACCTCTACTGGTAAGCATCCACAGTCGATTGAGACTGTTGTAGATTGAGGAACTCCCTCTCCATCTGATCCCTGAAACTCTTCGGGAAGTATTTATCGAAGAAGGTAACTTTGAATGCTTCCCAATCCACCTGTGTATGCTTCGTCTCCAGATATGCCCGTGTAGAATTCCACCAAGCATTCGCATCTTCCTTCAACATATGAGTGGCAAACATGACCTTTTCATCCTCTGAACAAGTCATCAGTCAAAAATTCTTCTCCATTTCTATAATCCACTGTGCTGGCCACAATGGTTTCCCTGTCTTACTTATGAATGAAGAAGGCTTTAGCTTTAAGAATCTGTCCACCGCCCGATTCAGATCGTGCTGCCCCTGTGTATTCATTCTGTACCATGGTGGTGGATACAGAGAGGCTCCCTGATAGGTAGAAGACGACGGGAACTGGTGCGGTGGTGGTACATTCTAGGGTTGGCCCATCGGCCCTGGACTACCATGCGTCGGCTGTGTAGTACCAGCGCCAGCTCCACAGCCTACACCTGCAGCACCACCATCATCTACAGCTGGACCATCTCACCCCCCTCCAGACCCGGTGTTGAGCATGTTTACTGAGATCAGGGACACCCAGAGGGTCATCCTCGAGTCTCAGCGAGAGATGGGTCAAGAGTTGGGACATCTGGCTCGTAGCCTACGGGTGACACAGGATCAGGTACACTGGCTTAGGGTTGCTTACGAGCGAGATTATGACATAGAGGACCCTATTCCTACTAGGCCCCCTACCCCATGAATGTCCCTTTTATTTTTTTCTCTTATGACTGTTTATATAACAGGGTAACCGTCCGATTTGTGGACTGTACCCTGTAGCACTATTTCATTTGATACTCACTTTTTCTGATTAATGAAAGTTTTTATGGTTCACCCTAGCTAGTGTATGTGCAAATGTTAAATTTCATATTTAATATAGTATATTATGTTCTTTCTTAGTCCATCTCAGGTATCAAACAATATTTAGGGTGTGTTGGTATTAAGATTTTTAAATTTTTCCTAACTCAGTTCATCGACTTAGTTAAGTGCAATATGGTATGTTGGACAAAGCCTAAAAGCTTTGATACCAAGTTGTCACACCCCAATTCTGATCCAACTAGAATGGTGTGAGTAAACCGTCATCGAACCAACGGTTCACACCAGGATCTCGAATAGGCCGTGTCCACTCATACAAACCATCACACATAACCACAATCAGAATATAATAGTACAGTGGAAGTCTTTTAAATATAATGAACTGAAAATCTATTGATAACTTTAAATAAAATACCAAATTATTTAAATCCAAATAAATAATATAAAATCATTACATCTCTTTAATCCAATCAAAAATAATGAAAATAAATAAATAAAACCAATCAAAGGTACACGCAAAAAGGGCACTCGCATGAAGCGTCATGCTCGTCCTCTCCTGCCTGTACATCCAACGCAGCAACACTACCATAAGCCGGAGCATTCATGTAGTCATCCACAGTGTAACCTGCATCAACATCTAAAACAATGTACGTACAAAGGGTGAGCTCACAACTTAGCTCAGTAAGACAATCATACAGTTTCACAATATTATACATGAGTAACAATCATTTTATGCGGTGGTCTGGTTTTAAGTTTTCAATGTGCTATAGAAAGGTTTGGTGGCCCCCGCACCTCTATACACGAGTGTGTGGCACCTCATGGATCACACCCCCATTGGCCCACATGCACCCATCATGGAATAGAGATAGAGCTAAGATACCCCTGTACCTCCCCTGATTCTCTACCCATACCAGTACCTAAGCCCCTACTGGCCAGGGCTCGCAAACTGGGCTCGCAACTAACCAATCCTATATGTCATCAATGTATGCTCTATCCCAGCACAGCCGTCTATGGCATAGAGATAGAGCTAAGGCATTCTCATACCTCCCCTGATGCCCTATCCGCAACTAACCCACTAGGATAGAAACAATACACAGGTAGCCCCTATCCCAACATAACTCCCTACGGAATAGAGATAGAGCTAAAGCATCGTGGACAAGCCATCGTCGACTCGGAGACCACAGTGCCACATAACCATGGCCAGGCCAACATCAATATCGGAGACCATCGTACCACGACCTTCCCCTGATGCCCCACCCGTACCAAGCATGTTAAGACAGAATACTACAAAAAGGTGCTAGTGTGAGGAACGATCCCAGGCCCATGCCCCACTCCACACACTAACGAAAACAATCACATGCCTAACAATCACATCCTAACAATGTATGAACAGTAATAATAACTGAAAGTAAAAGATGGCATGTGAATATGTACAAACATCACATCATATATATTCAGATTATTAACAATGATTTACTGTCCATTAATCATTAGGTTTAGGTCAGATTCCCTTACCTGATGCTCGTTTGATAGCTTGTTCTACGTCGCAAGATCCAAACGGAAAGTCACAAAGTCCTATAATATTATTAGGGTTTCATTAGAATAGATTTCTTAGGGTTTCATGTTGTTCGGAAACCAACAAGGTCAAAAACCATCCTTTCAGATCTGACCGGTCTCACCATACCGGTCGCAGCACTGTGAGCAGACTGTCAACCGGTATGGTCGACCGGTATGTCTCCGGAAGACCATACACTTGATTTGTCGACTGCCGTCGATCAATCTCCATGGATTTTCAGGGTTTCTCCTATCCATTCTAAGTCTAATCTTTGAGTTAGAGTTATCCCCAACTCATTCAAGTCTTATTTCGATGAATATCATCTCAGAACTCAAATCTAGGGTTTGACGGCAACTTAGGGTTTTAAGGTCCAGTTAGGGTTTTAGATCAATACCTACTTTGCATGGTATTGATCCACCCACACAACTAACATAGGGTAAGAAGATTGATTCACACACTTACCGTTGACTGGCGTAGAGTGAGCGTCGTCGAACGGTAATGGCGGCACCTCCTTCTTCTTCCTAGCTCCTTTTCCTTCCCAACCTCTTTCTCTTCTCTATAGTTTGTGAGAGATAATGGAAAGGATTTGAGGAGGCTTAAGGGTGTATTTATAGGATAAAATTAGGGTTTAGTAACCCTAATAGGATTAGGAAAGTCTGGGATTCAAAATCAGGAAAGTGGGACCCTCAGAAGTCAATTTCTGGATCTCCACACTCAGCTGTGCAGAGTTGACCGGTCGACCGGTACCAAGACCGGTACCATCGACCGGTCAACATAAACTCATGTTGATTTGATCGTCTTTGGTCTGATTTCGTACCTGTTTGTCATCCGCTCGTCCCGTCTGGCCCGGTGATGATTGGAAGACCTGCTACAACACAAAACCAAGGTTTAGATCGGGTTTACGGAGTGCGGGTCTTACATGAAGTCAAGCTCTCCACTAGGCAGTCGACCATCCGAAGCCCTGGTGCAGTAGACGAGCTCATTCGTGCTATGAGGCTTCCCATGGACGTCTTGGACTACGATGAGATGTTGTTTTATGAGGCCTACCAATGGGAGGCATGCCATTTTGTAGAGGTATTGCCTTATGCCTTATTTCTTTCTTTATTTCTTTAATACGTTTTTGGATTTCTGCATTATAACTTACTCCTTGGCTGGAGGTTGGTTGTTTCTTAATCCGTTCTTGGGAGGCTGTGGTGGACCTCAACACTAAGTTAAAATCAGGCTCTCTGACAGATAACTGATGCGGAAAATCACCGTGATGAGCCTGAGGCCCATGCCAAGGAGTATCAGGAGAAGATGTTGTGGGCCAAGGGCCATGCTAAGGACCTCGAGGAACAGCTAGAGAAACTTAAGGAGGATCTGGCGAGGGCCAAGACTGAGAGGGCTGAGATGGAGAAGGAGTGAGATGAAACACAGGAGCAAGCTGACCAAGATAGGAGGGCATACCAGAATTTAAGGGAGGACCAAGGTCACCTTGAGGAGGAGCTTTGGAGCACCAAGAACATTGCTGCAGCCATGGAAAACGTCCGTGAGGACGAGTGAGTCGCTCGTGAGGCTGCCTTGATGATGTTTCAGTGGGAAAACGACGAGCTCACAACTTCCATCAAGGTTCAGACCAGGAAGGCAGTGGAGGACTTTAAAGCGGGTGTTGAATATAAGAAGACAGTGACTAAGACCCTGCTGAAGTTAGTGATGCCCATTTTGATCGAAACCTGAGACTTTATTTGGGCTCACTCTCCCAGTTTGGATTTGTCCTCGGTGAGCGCCTTTAGAAAGCTTCTTGGTTCTACTGCATCTCCGAGGATGTCCACTCTACTAGCCCTGTCTTCACCTTCCAGACAACCTTCCTCAGATCTTATACAAGTTGAGTCCGAGAACCGGTGTGCTCTTGTTCCTACTGCTCCCAACTCTCAAGTGGGTGATAATGAAGATGCTCCTTCCTCCGAGGGACAAGATGTCCCCTTGACCTAGCCACAAGAATATATATATATATATATATATATCTTTTTTTCTCTGATGAATGAAAATATCATTTTCCCATATGCATTTTACATGCTCTTCTGATGTGATTTTTCTTTTTCCTAGCCTTAGGATAATTATCCACCCTCCGAGCTTTGAGGCCCTTGGGGCAGCCAAGGGTGTCGAAGATTTGAATTTGTGATGAGGTTCTTGTTGATGGAATAGACCTTCGAGTTTCGGTGCCTTCGACCCTGTCTTCGGTGTTGAAGTTGATTTTATCCCTTAAGATAATTATCTACCCTCCGAGCTTCGAGGCTTTTGGGGCAGCCGAGGGTGTCGAAGATTTGATTTC
>CM053269.1:82073395-82096395 GCA_028583415.1 Protea cynaroides
AACCTTGATTGCTTCTCCAACTACAGGTGGGGTTCAAAGTGGATCCCTTCCACCATGTAAACAATCGAAAGTAGCGGTTCTTGGGCAGGGCTTAGGGTCGCAGCGTCAAACTGACAGGAGACCTTGGCCAGCTCCTAAGAAGATATTAGTTAAGCAGTCTTCATCACCCAACCTATAGGAAATCCCAGCACCAGTGGTGGATGGCGATTTCACTAGTCACCATTCCACTGCATGCATATGAACGATAGTTGCTCAGGCATCAATTTGCTCTCATTGGGTGATTGAACCTAAAAAGAATCTCTATTTATGAGGTTCAAAAGGCAATATCGAGGCTCTGGAAATTGGCTCACCTTCTTGATATGGTTACTATTGGTAAGGTTTTCATAGTGTTCAGATTTGGTTTTGAATCAGATATGTTGCACGTCTGGAAGAGAGGACCTTGTAAGATTCTAGGTCAGTTCTTGAGGTTCCAATGATGTAAGCCTGACTTTAATGTTGATAATCAGAAATTACACATCACCTTTAATGGATCAGATTTCCTGATCTCCCTATGGATTACTAGGATGATACCATTTTGTTCTCCCATGCTAGAGCAATTGGTCGTCCCATATCCATTGATAAGAAAACTAGGAGCTCAAGTTTTGGTTATTATGACTAAGGCTGTATAGATTTGGATGTCACTAAACCTCGGTTAGATGAGATTCTTATGGCAAGGACTCAGATTGGTTCAATGACTTGATATCTATTCAAGTAGCAAGTTATTTTTGAAACCTCCTGCCCCCATCGAGGTGTGCGAATTGCCTCAAGTATGGTCATATAAATTTAGAATCTCGTGCAGTTAAGGAAGGTCAGGATCTTCGATTGCCGATGGAAGGAAACTCCTTATAAAGATGCTGAAGTATCTCTTTCATTGGCCCGGCTAGGGATACTATGGTTTCTCCCCTAGCAGCTCAGGTATCTCCAGTGGTTGCTAGATCTCCTTCCGAGGTGATTGGAGTTGCTGAAGAGATGACTAAGGGTGTAGCAAATCAAGAAACTTCTTGGACTGACATGGTAAATTCCATGCTGCAATTCTGGAGAGTAGATTAGCATTAGAATTTTTCACTCGGGTTTAAACTCAGCCATTGCTTCTTGAAACTTCTTCAAATAAGCTTTCATCTGAGGTTTTTAGGCTTTGTACATGTTGTTCACCTACCACCCCCCGAACTATGAATCACTAGATGTCGTCAGTCGTTTGGCCAAGATAGCTTTGGCCAGTCCAAGTATGGCTATGTGTGCCCTCATTCTCGGCTACATTGTTCTTGGCTGGAAACTTGAACCAGAGCCCATACTTATCTGAAAACCCTCTCGTCTTGTCAAATTCATCTCGGTCCCACTATTCTTGTAATTAGAGGAGCCATCCGCATATAGTATCCATGCAGATAGTTCTGCTTTAGTTATTGGTATCTCCAAAACAGATGTGATTATCGCTACCTCTTCAGTGACCATGCTCTCTATGAGGAAGTCAATCAAAGCTTGAGCTTTAATAGTCATCGTCCGTTTATAGCTAATGTTGAACTCCCCCAATTAGACTACCCAACTCACAATCCAACCTAAGATGTTAGGATTTGACAAAAAAAATTCTTCAAAGGCTAATCGGTAAGCACTGAGATGAAGTGGGGCTAATAGTAAGGGCGTAACTTCCAAACCGTAGTGACCAGTGCCAAGGCCACTTTATCCACTTGTTTATATCTTGTCTTTGCATCCAATAGCACCTTACTGACATAGTAGATGGGGAATTGGACCTTGTCTTGCTCTTTGCTAACATAGTAGTGCTATCATACGTGTCTACCACCGGCATTTTTTGAAGTTCGACAGTAAGGGAGCCCGTATTATCACATTGAAGATTGCAGTCTCTATGTTGTAGCCTTTCTATGCAGGGGCTACATGCTGCTACATGACTTAGTTTAGGCATTCTTCCAGCAGGTTCATTTAGGCCTCAATCGTCCGTCTCTAGTCTTGATCATTATGGGCCTTCCCTTGGTTTGACCAGTGCACTTTTCGTCATCCCTATGAAGTTCGGTGTCTGAGGCACAGGGGCAAAGTCATACCCCAATTGCTCCCGGGTAAAGTCGTGCACCCAGCTTTACGTGGACTGGGACTCGACTGCTTGTATGAGCCGAATCTGATCTAGTGGCAACTGTAGTTGCTGTACTTCAAGCTCGACTGTTGGGATCTACATCTCGGTAGCCAAGAGCTCAGTCATTTTGTGGTAGTGGAACCTCATTTGGAAGGGAGGTTCAATATCGTCTTGTAGGTTGCCACAGTCAGTATGAATACAGCAGGTCAAGCCCTTTCAATTTGGCTCTTGTTCTATCCGCTAGGGATGGTGGGATTAAGTTTTCGTTGTCAAAACCCAAGGGGGTAGCTGAGTCGGCAAAGGGCCTACGCCTCAGGAAACTAAAGGTACTAAATTTGACTCTTCTTACTGCCTTGGAGCCACTCATACGGAGGTGTCAAGTGCTCTTTCTTTCCTGGTATGGGTGCAAGTGGAATGGTTCTCATTCAACCCTAGAATGACCCGGTCCATGCAGTTGTGAAGTTAGTATGGGTCCGCGGGATTAGTCAAGCCAAAGGTTTAGAAACCAGTCATTAGCAAAAAAAAAAAAAAAAAAAAAAGTTTTCCTTGTCCAGCACTGGGTTTTTTTTTTTTTTTTTTGTGCCATTGTAACAGTTGCATCAGTTGTGCAATCTATTAGGCCATGTTGTTAAAGTGGGCCCTAGCAACAAATTTGTCTTCGATCAAGAGGACTTTATGGCTACATATACCATCATTTTCTTCATTGACTTCCTCAACCAAAAATTTATCCCTTAGGGGAAGGTCAATGTTCTAGCTTCCTATTCCTTGTCGCATCATCGTAAGGTTTGTAGGGTGTTGTAGAACACCAAATATTTTCATGAAGAAGCAGATTGGCAAGAATTTTTCTACGACCTCAAGTTGACTCAAATCTGTTTCTGCAACGCGATCCTCTGAGATGAGATAAGCTGTAGAAGAGACATAGATAAGGAGGGTGAGGCTCTGGGCCCTATGATCACTCTGATGCTTAAATCAAGACTCAAACAACAAGCAGCAAAAAAGGTCATCTCAATAGAGCTTTAAGCCGAGGAGATGAAGGAGCAGTAAAAAGCTTAAATGCCAATAACTACGGTGGATTTTGTAATAAATGTCTACCTTTGAACCAGTGTTGCTGAGTTCCTTTTATAGTGGTGGTATGAGCTGGATTTGTCATTGATTTAAGAATGGAGTGGGTGGTTTCTTGTCAGACATGCTGGTATGTTCGTTGCCCTGTTTGCAGACTAGCATAAGTCACTTTTGTAGGTTCTGAGATTGAGGCACGTGCTAACGTGTCGGGTCCTTGTTGGATGGTGTAGTTGATGTCATAGGTTAGGCACACTATCTTCAGGCAATCCGAGCGCAGGACTATGGGTCTTGGTTTTGCGTAGACTGACGTGTCGCATTCTCCTTAACTACTGTTTTGCTAAGCATTGGTCAATGTGTTGTGCTCCTATTGGTTGATATCATGTGACATGATGCATTTCTATTGGCCGATATTATATATACCAAACAAAAGATTATCCTTATTGTTGATATGACAACTGATATATTTCCTCCTAGATTTAGATTAGGTTATCTTCTTTTTCCTCGTTTAGAGGGGGAGGATATAAATTTTCTTGAATGAAGTGTATAATTAGTTTATAACTTTGAAATCCACATAAGGTAAATGAAAATGAAAAAGAAAATATTCAATAAAACCATATCATAACTATTTAAGAAAGAAAATTAAGCAATTAATATTTTTGGATAAGAAATATTTATTTTTTTTTTTTTTTTTGGAAGAGTATAATTAAGCTTCCATAACTTTGAAGTCCACATAAGGTAAATGGGCATGAGAAACCTTATTAACCATTTTTCTATTGTATGGATCATATACTTTGGAACCTCTCTAGGCTGGAGAGCCCAACAAGTGATCTAAAGGCCTCGGATCATTCACTGTGTATCCTGATGCATGGGGCTGTGTGTTGAGTGATCCGAGGTCATTGGATCACTCAGTAGGCACTCAGCTGGAAAGGATTCTGATTAATGAACTATATAGTGAACGTAAGTAAAAGACATTTAATTACTCATGTAACTATGGAAAGTTATATACTTGATACGGGGGTGGACACCTCCCCCAATGAAATTCTAGCATGTGTACACCAAGCCCCGGGTCTTCATGGGAAACATTCAAAATCATACCCAACTTTGGAGAAGGGCCCTTACCAAACGGCCCACTTTGGGAGCCTCAGCAAGTGGGATGTGTCTAATATCAAAGGGTAAAACAGCTTCTGGGCCTCAAAGTTTCGCAAAACCTCGGATGGATAAAAGTCTTCAAGGTTCAAGGTTCCACGGCCTCAAACAATAAAGGCATCGGAGCCTCGCCATAATGGAGGCCTCAGAGCTTCCCCACAATGAAGGCCTCAGAGCTTCTCTACAAGGAGGGCTATGCAGCCTCACAAGCCCCGAGCCTAGGCACCTCCCGCGGGTGGGTCCCCTTGGGCAGATCGACAAATCCTATATTAGTTATATATTAACATGTGATTAAGGGCCCACCCAGGGAATCTTCCATACGGATAGTAAAATTCTCCATGCATTGACCATGGAGTAATCAGCGAGATCTCACGAAAAGAGTTAATTGTTGAGTGGCTCAGCACAGATCCACCTGATTTCCACATCAATGGGAGTGATTTATGCACACAGAGAGGACATTCTGTCCTACCAAGGGATTATGTCCGACATTCCATACTTAAGTAATCTCCTGCCTATAAACTCAAGGATGGACAAAGGTAAACATACTGAATCTTAACCTATGAACTCTGATTGAGTTAGCTACCCGAATCCTCTTCGATAAAGGGATAGTTCATTTGGTTTATCCCATACTACTTGTCCGTCAAGTTGACTTAGGCATCGGAGTGGCCAGAGGGTGTAACCACCCGACCATCACTATGGTGTCCTTTCTTCTTTATGCAGAAGATCTGATCGAGCTAAGGACCAATCCAGTTCGGTGCGACAAAAATTTGGCGCCGTCTATGGGAAACGGGCATAGCAACTCACATATCTAGAGTCCAAGCAACAATTTGAGTGTACGTTGGTGAATGTCATTGATAGTAACATGATACCAAAAAAGAATGAGTGCCAACCAACAGCCGGGTACGAGCAACAACCTTGGGAGGAACTTGCCTCTGAGAATCAATCCCCCACGGAACACACACCAGCCAGAAGGCATCCCTGGGGTGAATGAAGCTTGGATTTCCACTGCCATCAACTTTGCTCTGGAGGCAAAAATCTCACCACCCAACTCCCCCTCAGTATGTAACAAGGGAGCAGTTTGACAATGTGACGCACCAGTTGGAGCTCTTAACAAAACGGCTATTGGATCAACCACCAGCAGCACATGCTCAGCCAAACCCTGATATTAGGGAGCAAAATAGGTGCCACGAGAGGAATCAAGGCTAGCCCGAACCTCGTAGGCATCAAGATTAGCCATTAAATCAGAACATGCCACAACATGCAGGTGAGGCGCAGAGAGATAATCCTATGGCACATCCACCTCAACCCCAAGGATCCATAAGCCATCATTCTAGGAGAACTACAGGTATAATGCCAGGAAGATCATGAGGGGCAAGTCAAGCATCGTCATCCAGCACCTCGACAGCAAGTGTTCACTGAAGTGTAAGCAAAGTTCCTAACTCAGAACGCCTGAGACCTCAACCACAACGCCATGACGATGTCCAGGCAAGGCTCAATGCTCCCAGGATGTAGAGGGCAGTAGCTGAGGCCCAGCCTCGCCAGAACAAGGCCAATGTAGAATAAGAGCTCTGAGACCTGAGAACTCAATTACAATTAATGGAGGAAGGTTGGCCGAACCCTATCTGATAAACATATACGACAGAGAATGCCTTGTCGAAGCACATTATAAGGACCCATCTGCCCCAAGGCTTCACCATGCCTTCAATTGAGGCCTATGACGGAATGACTGACTCGGAACGACTAACTCGGAACATCACCTTGATTCGTACGTGGCCTAGATGGCTGTCTACGTGTACTTGGAGGAGATAGTTTACCTGGCATTCTCCTCCACCTTGAAAGGTGCAGGGAGGTTATGGTACAGCAGCCTGCCCCAAAGGTCAATCAACTCCTTTAGTGAGCTCGCCAGTGGCTTCTTAAATCATTTTCGAAGTCGACGAACCCAAAAGAAGACTTCATACAACCTGAGGGACTGCATCCAGGAGGAAGGCGAGACACTCAAAGCCTTCCTTAACAAGTTCAACCTGGAGGCCTTATAGGTCAAAGACCTTGAAGACTCAGTCCATAAAACCACACTCGAGGGTGGCATAAGGGACCCAAACCATATCTTTTCCCTGGCCAAGAAGCCCGTGACGACACTGGCAGAGCTACAGGCAAGATGTAAAAAGTATACCCAGGAAAACTTGGCCACTAAGAAAGACACGACGGCCCAAAAACCACCACTCCACACCTCGAAAGAAAAGAAAAGAGAAAAACCAAAAGATTCTGCTTTCAAAGGAGAACCATCCAAGAAGCAGAAGAAAGACAGGATGACTGGGGCAGAAAACTCAAACTTTCAACCTTAAGAAGACTACCACCTAATTTGAAAGACTCTAGCGGAGATATTTATGGTTGAAAAGTCTCAAACTTCCTTCTGAAAACCAGGGAGGATTAACCCTGGTGTCCGGACCTGAAATCCACTCCTATTTTACGTCTTCCATAATGAGCATGGGCACACTACAAATGAATGCTGACACCTTCGGGATGCCATTGAGGAGTTAATCCGAAATGTTAAGCTAAAGAAATATGTGGATAAGAAGAGACGGGCACCCCCTGGATCCAAAGCTGTGACAGTCGAACCTGACGATTGCCAGACTGAGGCTGGGAAGAACAAGGTAAGGAAAGATGACGAAGATAAAGAGGATGGTGGGGCAGGCAACACCCCTTCTCCAATCAGGCCTACCATTGGGGCAACTTATATAATAAAAGCAGCTCCTGTGCAGAACGAGAAGGAGGATAAACACGACAGAGAGCAAATGGAATCTCTATCCCTAGCCAACTATGGCCTCGAAAAGAGTTTGTAGATCCAATGCTTCGATGAAAGGATAACCACCAAACCTGCCTATGGGCGAGGTGGACCTAAAGCAAGAGCGAAGTTGGAACACTAGGAGAAGCATTATCAGCAAGATCTTTCAAGGGTTGAGATCGAACTCCCTCCACACATCACAGTTGCTGATCTTAGTACCCCAGTACTAAAGGTCCATCTGGTGATACCAAATTCGTATGTGATCACGGGAGGCTAGGTAGCAAAGAACAGCTTGAAAAAATCATCAAGAGCATATGCTAAGGAGTTAGACCAGATCAAGCTAACTCAAAAAAAGTCAAGGATGGGTGATCTCATGATCTTCAGCGATGACGACCTTATAAACGTCGTTTCACCCCATGAGGACACCCTCGTAATTATTATGATAATAGCAGACTTTGATGTCAGTCGCATCATGGTTGACATAGGCAGTGCAGCCAACATCCTATACTACCATATCTATCAAATGATGAACTACACCGATGAGATGCTCGGACCGACAGTCCACTCCCTGACCGATTTCACCAGTGACTCTATTTACATAAAGGGAGGAATCCCTCTACCCTTCATGATTAAGAGCAAACCAGCTCAAAAAAATAATTAATGTGGAGTTCCTGGTAGTTGATCTCTGAGCCAGCTACAATGTTGTCCTCGGACGCCCTTCCCTCCATAGGTTTCAGAGCTTCCTGTCAACATTCTACCAGGTTATCAAATTCCCAACAGACCATGGGATTGGAGAATGTAGAGGAGATCAAAAGATCTCAAGGCAGTGCTATGAGATTGAGCTGGGTCAGACTGACCAAAATACAGACTCTACTGGAACTAAAGAGAAAGGTAAAGAATGCAAAGGGAAAAAAAAAGCCTCGGTCCAATCCATTGTATTGGAGGACCTTAGAGATGACCCGAAGCAGGAACAATGGTCTCCCAACCAAGAGACGCCTGCGGAGGAGCTCGTCTAGATTCCCATCTCAGAAGACTTCCCTAACCGTACTTTTTAAATCGGCCCTTCTTTGCAGGGAGAAATGCTGGAAGAACTCATCGTCTTTATTAAGGATAATGCCAATTTATTTGCATAGTTGGCGACGGACATGCCAGGCATTGACAGAAGCTTTATGGAACACCGCTTGGTTGTCGACCCCTAGCATCACCCTGTGAGGCAAAAAAAAAAGAAGCTTCGAACCTCACAGATAGGCCATAATAAACAAGGAGATAAAAAAACTTCTCCAAGCAAGGTTCATTAGAGAAGTAAAATACCCATAGTGGCTATCGAATGTAGTAACAGTTCCAAAATCAGGGGACCGGTGGAGAATTTGTATAGATTTCACTAATCTTAATAAAACATGCCCAAATGATAGCTACCCTCTGCCTCGAATAGACCAATTAATAGATGCCACCTCAGGCCATGAATTACTCTCGTTCATGGATGCTTATTTGGGATACAATCAAATCCCGATGTGCAAAGAGGATGAAGAAAGCATCAGTTCATCACTAGCCAGGAAACGTACTGTGACAAAGTCATGCCCTTCGGCTTAAAGAATGTAGGAGCCACTTACTAGCGGCTGGTGAACAAAGTTTTTAAAGAGCAGATCAGAAGAAATATGGAAGTGTATGTTGATGACTTCCTCATAAAGAGTTTGAAAGCAAGAACTCACATCGATGACCTCCGCAAGGCCTTCGAGGTACTCCAAAAGCATAACATGAGCTAAACCCCATCAAGTATGCCTTTGGAGTGCTGTCGGGAAAGTTCCTTGGCTTCATGATATCCCAATGAGAAATCAAGGTGAACCCAATAAAAATAGAGGCCATCGAGAACATGAAGCCTCCCAAGAACATAAAGTAAGTACAAGAGCTAACCGGGAGGATCGCAACCCTCGATCACCTTATGTTAAGGTTTATGGACCGTTGCATGCCCTTCTTTCAGACCCTCAAAGGTGACAAAAAGTTTGAGTAGACTCCAAAGTACCAGTAGGCATTCTTAGAATTAAGAAAGTATATGTCAGCCCCACCAGTGCTTGTCAAACCCGAAAAAGGAAATGAGCTCCAACTCTACTTAGCCGTTTCATTGGTGACGGTGAGTACCGTATTAGTCAAAGAGGTCGAAAAGGTATAATGATCAATATACTATGTAAGTAAAATGCTTTTGGATGCAAAAACTCAGTATCAAGCCATAGAGAAGCACGCTTTGGCATTGGTAACCGTGCAAGGAAGCTAAGACCTTACTTCTAGGCCCACACCATTGAAATCTTGACAACAAAGCCTCTAAAGAAGATCCTCACACGGAATGATGTGTCAGGGAGAATGATCAATCGGACTATAAAGCTTAGAGAATTCGACCTCCAATACAAACTGAGGATGGCAATCAAGGCACAAGCCTTAGCTGACTTTCTCATTGAGAGTACGTTGGTGGATGACACAAAAGACCCCAACACAACAATACAGATATGCCCACCGACCATGACAGCAGAACCAGTCTCGCCACCTTGGACATTGTTCTTCGATGGGGCGTTAAGTGAACAACAAGCTAAGGCAGGGTAGAACTGATCAGCCCTGAGGGTTTTAAAATAAAAAGTGTTGTAAAGTTTAACTTTATTGTCACGAACAATGAGGCTGAGTACGAGGCTTTGATTGCAGGGCTACAGTTAGCAAAAAGCCTAATGGTTACTAGGATCTCCGCCCACAGTGACTCCCAAGTTGTGGTCAAACATGTAAGACCCGTATCAAACTAACCCGGTCTTACCACCTTGAACCAGGTCTACCCATCATGGATGAGCCAAATGGACCAAGTGCGTGAAGGAGATCACGATCACAGGTATTAAACTGACCCAAAAACACTTAAATTAAGGGGAGGGTCGCATACCCAGCAAGGGAGGGTCGGACCCCCCCAAGACAAGTCGGACCCCAGTTTTACATGGGGGTCGGACACTTTAGGAACCAGGGGTCGACGGGATCTCCGACCCCCCTATCGACCCCCGGTACTCAGTAAATCTGAAAATTAGGAAAGTTTCCTAATTTCGATGGGATTCCTTCCAAATCTCAATGGGACTTATTTTAGGAGTTTATACTCTATAAATAGGACGTCCCTAAGCCTCTTTTACTCCTTTTACAACCCTAATTGAATTGAGAGAAAGAGAAGAGAAGGAAGAGAAGGAAAAGAGAAGGAAAGAAGAGAAGAAGGCCAAGGGAGAAGAGTTGCAGAGAAGGACTATTCTTCTCAGGTATGGATACTAATTGCATGAATTGCTAAAGACCTTAGGATAGATAAAGCAGAGAGTATGATCTCGGAGAAACCCAAACCATCAACCCATGGTTAGGTTTTCATGAAAAACCATGGGGAAAAATCATGAAAGCCATATAGGTAGTAGAATCATGGTTCTAGACCATAGAACATGTGTAGAATGGATTAAAGGAGCAAGCCATAGGACCCCAATCACGAAGAATGGACTGAAGGAAGAAAATTGACCAAAACCCACAGGGGGTCGCATGGGGGGTCGATGGTCAATCGACCCTACCAGACCCTAAGCATCGACCCCCAGTGTTCGGGAAGTCCAGAATAGGGGTGGTCGCACCCAGGGTCGATCTTTACTCCGACCCTACCTCCGACCCCCAGTTAACAGAATGGTTTTAAAAATCAGAATTAATCCTAATTAAATTCTATCGACTTTGTTAGGTCTTCTAGCAATATAATAACAATATAAAGATGATCTTAAAGCTTGAAAGAGGATTATTAGCAAGCTAAGATGAGGAAACAGAACTCTAAACTAATTGGTTAATAACAAACTGTTTTCTCTTTTCTTGAGTCCAATGCCATGCTTGATCCTATGCGAATATGTTTGTAATGTGCATACAACATGTCATCCAATATTTCTATTATTTGTTCAAGCATATTTACTTTATTGTTTACAACATGATGATGATGATGATGATAGGAATAGGCATGTGAATGTATGTGTGTGGTTGGTGTACTTGATGCGAGCGAGTATCAGGGGAGGTGTGATGGGAACGTCAATAAACGTTAACCTTTGGCGGGTCTCAGCACTTTAGCTCTATCTCTAACTCAAGTCTTGTGCATTAGCATCGTCGTATCGCCATTACTTTAGCAGAACTATTACGTCATAGAGTATCAGGGGAGGTGGTCTCGGTCCTTGTAGTCTCTGACTCTACCGGGGGGCCTTAGCTCTATCTCTATGGACGTTCTTGAGGGATGTTGGGGTGAGGCCTTGGATACACTGTTTGGCATTAGGATTGGTTAGTTGCGAGCCCAGTTTACAAGCCCTCGCCAGCAGGGGCTTACATGTTGGTATGGCACTGTACAGCAATAAACGTTAACCTTTGTTGTACAATGTTATGGTAGGGTGGATGGGGACGACAATAAATGTTAACCTTTGGGCAGACTTCCACACCCTATGTATAGAGGCGGGGTCAATAAACGTTAACCTTTGACCACCCAACCATTCTATTGCGCATTGCAAACTTTAAACCAGACCAAAGATATGAATTGACTGCATGCATATGTATTGTTGCATTGTTTTGTTTGCTCAATGAGCCATGATGTGTGCTCACTCCCTCGACGTCGAATATTTTTAGTTGATGATGCAGGTACTACAGTTGAAGATTATGTCAATGCTCCATTGTATAGGCACGTAGCGGCGATGAAAGTTGAAGATGAAGTGGATACACATGACCCCTCTTGCGAGTGCAACTCATGTGTATTCGATTAGATTTTTAGTTTTCTTTATTTGGATTTATTAAAGACATGTATTTGATACTTATTTATGTCTTAGTTGATACAGAATAATTTGCTATTTAAATATTAATATCACAGTAAATTCTCAGTTCATTTTACTATAAGACTTCCGCTATTGTGTATTTACTCTGATTATGAATGTGGATATATGAGATTTAGATCAGCCGGATATTGTCTGTACGAGAACCTGGTTGAGCCGTTGGTTTGCTAGTGGTTCATCACACCATTCTGAATAGTGCGGAATTGGGGTGTGACAACTTGGTATCAGAGCTTCTCAGGCCGTGTCCGCTAAACTGTCATACGTTCACGATAAATTGTGAACTGAGATAGGATAAAAGTAAAAACTGTAATATTAACACACTATAAGCACAAGTGATGTTTGAGACCAAATTTGAAAAGAAAATAATGCATCTATTAAAGGGGAAACAATTTTAAATACAATGAGAGGGAAATAAACGTACATACATAGCTAAAGCAGAGTACAGTCCACCACCCAGACAGTTACTATGTAGTATAGAAAGGAAATAAATACAATCATAAAGCTGGAGGTGAAGGAGGAGGCAATGCCTCACGATCTCTGTCATAATCCTCAGCGTAGACTCTAGTCAACCAGGCTATCTGAGTTTGGGTCGTCTGAAGACTAACTGTAAGATCAGCTACCCGCTGATCAGTCCCGCGCTGAGCACCCAAAAGCTCCTCCATCCGCAAATCTGACAGACGCTGAGCCTCTATGAGCTCTCCCATCCTCATGTCTGATGTACATTGGACGTCTAGTAGCTCATCTACTCTCACCTGCTGAGCATCTAGTAACTCCCCTATCCTTAGATCAGATCTGTGCTAAGCCTCTCTGATCTTATGCAATATCTCCATCATATCAAGAGGTGGGTGGGAAGGACCAGCCGCATGTGAAGGACCAGCCGCATATGAAGTACTAGCTCCAGCAGCATGTGTAGGTGAAGGAGGTGGTATAGAGTCTACATCCATGTACATACGGTCATCATCACCAGCAGGCTCCGTATGAACTCCAGCGGCGGCGGCAGCTGCCTCAACGTCAGCTATCTCTACGTGAGTGCGAGGGTGCACCATCGCGTTCCTCTCCTCATCACTGACCTGAGCATCCTGCATGCCCATCTTGCAAATAGCCTCCTAATCTAGAGGTGATGAGAAGGACTTCTCCTGAATCTTCTCATCCACTAGATCAACCCCCAGGCGGGTAAGCAAGATAGTGATCATACGTCTGTAAGGAAGGTTACCAGTGTGACTGGGCAACGTAGCAGTGATCATGGTACGCATGATGATGTACGGAAGGCAGATGGGCTGCCTAGTGCAAATATTGTATAGAAGATACTGGGTCAGCTGGGAAACCCTCTCGTAATGACCACTCTGCGGGATCAGGTTATCTTTGAATGATTTTGCAATATACCCGTGGAGCTGGACGCATATAACATGCCCTCATCTGCCAGCGATCAGGTCGTAGGAGTTGATTATCGATCTCGGCCCTCATCTGTTGAGAGAAGAACTGGGGCTCTCCAAGAGCATAGAAAACCATGGGGCCAGCATAGGAAATGCCCAGTAGGTCGGCCAGCTATCGATAATCAAAAGACATGTCAACCCCTTTGACATAGCTCGTGATACGCAGCTCATCACCCCTCTCCACATCATTGTAATCCCCCACCACCTGGAGGTTACAATAGAACTGGCGTACCAAATCCGGATGGGTGCACGCGTCGTAAGTGATGACAGGGAGCCACCCATATCACCAAATGCTCTCTCCACATTGAACAGGGCCAACTCAGCCAAGTTCACCATACGACCACCCTCCACTTTCTTACAAGCGAAGTGGGTATACTGTGCCTCGGCTTCATTGGAGCAGAAACGAAGAGGACCGCGGACTCTGGGTACTTTGGTACGGGCCATGATATCTGCAAATAAGGAAGAAAAAAAAATAGATAGTATGTTAGTAGGATAGAAAAATCTAAAATTTTGACATTATAACGACGTAAGTTGGCCAAAAGCCTCACTTGTCACCCACACACGGGGGCAGGAGGACTTACATGGGTTTTAACATATCCTACAACACTCACACAGTAGGAAATTCTAACTAATGGAATCCAATTTGATGAAATTGCGGGAAATCAAAAATTTTGACAAATTAGGGCAAAAAGAGCAAAATCCAAGTTTCTCGATAACCAACCGATGAAACTCAAAAAAATTTTGAGGGCTTTCGTTCCTCGAGTCACCAATAAAAAAAGCCCTAATAAAAATCAAATTTTTACGGTTGGAAAAAGTTAAATTTGAAAAATACAAGATAAATGGGCAAAAACCTAGAAATGAAAACCTAAAAACAAGTAAAAATGAAAAGACATACCTGTAGGAATGATGTGGACGTCGAAACACGGAACCAGAATGACCAATATAGCGGAGTGGCACTGTAGCAACTCAGAGGTGGGAGACGAGTCGAAACAGGGAAGGAATAATGGGAAATGAACCCAGAATCGGACCTTAAAAATCTAATTTTTGGTCTGGGGGTCGGAGAATTCGACCAAGATAATCGACCCCCACATCGACCCCCAGCTCTCGGGAACCTGACAGAGAACTAGGGGTCGCACCTGGGGGTCACACATCCATCGACCCCCAGCTCTCGGGAATCTGACAGGAAACCAGGGGTCGCACCTGGGGGTCGGACACCCATCGACCCCCGGCTCTTGGGAAGAATAGGTACATTCCCAGGGTCGAATACTGAGGGTCGGACACCCATCGACCCCCGCATCGACCCCCGGCTCTCGGGAAGAATAGGTACATTCCTAGGGTCGGATACTGAGGGTCGGACATACCATCGACCCCCACCATCGACCCTGCATAGAAAAGACAGTATTTTTCACAGAATGATCTAAAAATTTTGAAAATAACATCGATTAGCGTGCCTACATGAAGTATAAATGATTGCCTCACGTTTGTTAATGATTTTCAGGCATCACCAATATCAGAGGAAGATGGTTGGACGTAGAGTAACCAGGCAGTGTCGAAACGTAGTTCCACCACCACCACCACCCGTGGAGGAAACCAGCCAAGAAAATATATACGCACAGGGTAATCCGCAGGTTGCACCACCAGTAAATCCGGTTCAGGCAAATCCTATAAACTTTCCACCTCCACCACCGGAGTTAGCAACCGTGGTTATGAACTTAGCGCAACAGCTTCAACAAATGCAATACGCACAGGCTCAAATGCAAGCAGCAATGGGGATTATGTTCCAAGCAGCACATGCTACACCAATGCCGACTGGACAAACCAGTGCAGCACCGGTGGGTAACCACCCAACACCTCAAACACCTCAACCACCAGCTGCACAGATTCCAGTACCAGGTCCGAAAGCAGCTCAGGTTAATTATCAGTATCCACAACCTATGTTTGAGGCATACCCCCAAAATCAGATGGATCACTCTCGACTGGTTGAGAGATTCTTGAAGATGAAGCCCAAGGAATTTAACGATAAACCGTCTGATCCTTTATGGCCAGCACATTGGATCGACAAGATGGAGAGAAATTTTCTTATGATGACTATTACAGAAGAACAAAAGGTATTATGTGCCACCATCATGCTAAAAGGCGATGCACATCATTGGTGGAAATCGACCAGGACCTATCTATTAATCAAGCACGCCTTATTGACCTGGTCTATTTATAAAGAAGCTTTCTTTGAGAAGTATTTTCCCCGAAGCTTCAAAGATTCTATGGAGAAGGAGTTCCTGAGTTTATATCAGGGCCAGATGTCCATGGATGCATATCAACAGCGTTATGAGGAGCTGTTTTTCTTTGCACCACTCAGTATGCAAGAAGAAGACACTAAGACCCGTAGGTTTGTCATGGGACTTAGAGGAAGCATCAGAGAGCATGTTCTGGGTTTGGAGAAGAAAATATACAACGAAGCTGTGCAAATTGCTCGAGTTATAGAATCGAGCCAGAAGGAGAGTTATCTTACACAAAACAGAAGTATGAAAAGGCCACCCGAAAATTCTTATAACGGAGGGAATAACAGGACATTTAAACCCTTCCGTGCTCAAGGCTTTGCTACTGCACCCAAGACTACCCCAGTAACTCAACAGCAACCAAAGCCAAATTCTGAAGGTCCAAAATGTTATAACTGCAACCAAGCGGGACATATGGCAAGGGAGTGTCCTAAGCCCAAGAAGCAGTTACATCAAGGACGAGTATATGCTGTTACATCCGAGGATGTTGTCGCATCACCCGATGTGGTCAAAGGTATGACTGAAATTTTTTTAAGTTGTATTATATTGTATGAGCATGTAGACTAAGAAAAGTAAATCACAGGTATCGTACCTATAAATGGCATACCCGCTAGAGTACTCTTCGACTCAGGAGCTACTCATTCTTTTATATCTGTATCATTTAGAAAGAAGTTGAATTTACCCATCAAAACATTAAACTACAAAATACTGGTACGGTCAGCGATGGGGTTAGAAGTGGAGTTAGACAAATGCTATGGGTCATGTCCAGTTCTCATTGACGAGAAAACCTTAGATGCAACCTTGATCCAACTTGGGATGGCAGACTTTGACGTCATCTTGGGAATGGACTGATTAGCTCGGCATTCTGTGAACCTACTATGCGCCGAAAAGAAGCTAACATTTAAAGACAAAGAAGGAGCATAATTCAATTTTGCGAGAACCAAACTTCCCTGTAAATGCAAGCTTATACTCTCAGCACTAAAGGCTAGGAAGTGCCTTGAGAAGGGGGCAATCGGGTATCTAGTATCAGTGGTCGACCTCACCAAGGAAGCAACACGGATGGAAGATATTGATGTCGTGCGGGACTACCCCGACGTATTTCCTGAGGAACTACCAAGATTACCACCCGACCGAGCCACAGAGTTTGTGATAGATCTTATACCTGGAGCCGCACCAGTATCAAAAGCACCCTAACGAATGGCTCCTACGGAACTAAAGGAATTAAAAGTACAACTACAAGAACTACTGGACAAGGGTTATATTCGACCCAGTATATCACCATGGGGAGCGCCAGTATTGTTCGTAAAGAAGAAGGACGGTAGCGTTCGATTATGTATCGACTATCGGGAGTTGAATAAACTGACAATCAAGAATTGATATCCACTACCTTGGATCGATGACTTGTTCGATCAGTTGCAAGGAGCAAAAGTATTTTCTAAGATCGATCTTCGGTCACGCTACCATCAGTTGAAGATTAAAGAGGGCGATATTCCTAAGACAGCTTTCAGGACCAGATATGGACATTATGAGTTCTTAGTCATGTCTTTGGATTTACAAACGCACCAGCAACTTTCATGGAACTTATGAACCGGGTTTTCCACGATATATTGGATACGTCGATTATTGTATTTATTGATGATATATTGGTAGATTCCAAGGACAAGGAAACCCATATTAAGAAACTAAATGCCACCCTACAGCGTTTAAGGAAAGAGAAGCTATATGCCAAATTTACCAAGTGTGAGTTTTGCCTAAGTGAAGTCGCCTTCTTAGGCCATGTAGTATCCGTTGAAGGAATCAAAGTAGACCCCAGCAAGATCGAGGCTATTGTAAAGTGGGAAGCACCAAAGAGCGTTACAGAAATTAGAAGTTTTCTGGATCTCGCTGGTTATTATCGGGGATTTATGGAAGACTATTCCCGGATTGCCGTACCTCTCACCAGTCTGACTAAGAAAGGTGAAAAGTTTGTGTGGACGGATAAATGCGAGAAGAGCTTCCAAACATTGAAGACCAGATTGATATCCGCCCCGATTTTGACCATTCTCATTTTCGGACAGCCATTTACCCTGTACACTGATGCGTCAAGATTGGGATTAGGATGTGTGCTTATACAAGGAGAACAAGTAGTTGCTTATGCCTCAAGACAGTTAAAGACACATGAGAAAAATTATTCCACTCATGATTTGGAGTTGGCAGCAGTAGTACATGCTGTCAAGATATGGAGACATTACCTATACGGAGAGAAGTTCCAGATTAAATCGGACCATAAAAGTCTTACTTATTTATTTAATCAAAAGGAGTTGAACATGAGACAAAGAAGATGGCTGGAACTATTGAAGGACTATGATTGTGATATCCAATATCATCCGGGGAAAGCTAATGTAGTAGCGGATGCGTTGAGAAGAAAGGCAATGATAAAATCTCAAAGAGAGGTTAGCACAACTGCAGCAATGTGTACTACCAGAATGGTATTCAATCACGGCAATGAGCAGTATGTGATAGATACACCGGATGGATCAGCCAACCAAGGGTTTATTCATCGGTTTTCAAATATGTTCGCTGCATTGAAGATTATACCGGATATAATTGATGAAGTGAAGACAGCTATCAAATCAGACCCTTATCTAAGAACGGTACAAGAAGACCTCGAAAAAGGTAGAACTAACCCTGAGTTCACCTTGGACGAAGAAAAGATATTGAAGTACAAGGGAAGAATATGTGTACCCGAAACAGAAAGTGTGGACATTAGACACCGACTGATGAAAGAAGCCCATACCACCATCTATTCGATACATCCTGGAAGTACAAAAATGTATCATGATCTAAAGAAACTATATTGGTAGAGAGGAATGAAAGCAGATGTAGCAAAGTTTGTGTCTCAATGCCTAAATTGTCAGAAAGTAAAGGCTGAACGACAAAGACCTGCAGGACTGTTACAGCCGTTATCGGAACCAGCATGGAAATGGGACTGCATCACCATGGACTTCGTCACAGGGTTACCATTGACTCCTCGAGTAGTTGACGCAGTTTGGGTGATTGTAGACCGCTTGACAAAAACAGCTCGCTTTATACCGATTCGACCTCAGTATACACTAGAGAGGTTAGCAAAGCTGTATGTGGTTAATATTGTTCGATTACATGGTGTACCAGAGAGCATTGCGTCCGATAGAGATCCACGATTTACTTCCAAGTTTTGGGAAGGATTACAAAAGGCTATGGGAACAACATTGAAGTTTAGTACTGCATTCCATTCACAGACAGATGGGCAGTCAGAGCATACAATTCAGATTCTAAAAGATATGCTACGAGCATGTGTAATTGATTTTAAAAGATCGTGAGATGAAAAGCTACCACTGATCGAGTTCGCTTATAATAATAGCTATCAGGCTACTATATAGATGTCACCCTATGAAACACTGTATGGCAGGAAGTGTCGAACTCCTTTATTTTGGAATGAAATTGGGGAATGTAGTCTCCTTGGACCAGAATTTATTGAAGAGACTTGTCGAGTGGTCGACATTATCAAGGAAAGAGTGAGAACAGCTCAAAATCTTCAGAAGCAATATGCAGATACTCGACGCAGAGACCTTGAGTTCGTCGTGGGTGATAAAGTATTATTTAAGGTATCGCCTATGCGAGGTCTGAAATGGTTCAAACAGAAAGGGAAACTAAGTCCAAGATATGTCGGGCCATATGAGATCCTAGCTAACCGTGGGAAAGTGGTTTACCAGTTGGCACTACCACCATCTATGTCAAGTGTGCATAACGTATTTCATATTTCCTTATTGAAAAAGTATGTCAAGGATCCAACGCACGTTCTGATAGTAGATCTACCTGATTTAACGGAAGATTTGACTTTTGAAGTAACACCAACTGAAATCACCAGCCGAAAGGTTCAACGACTATGCAATCGAGATATCTATTATGTCAAGGTCACTTGGAGAAGTAGAGACATGGAAGAAATTACATGGGAAGAAGAGAATGTTATGCGAAAGGAATACCCTCACTTATTCGACTCAGAAGGTATGAACAATTTCGGGGACAAAATTTTTATAAGTAGGGGGGAGTTGTAAGACCCGTATCAAACTAATCCGGTCTTACCACCTTGAACCAGGTCTACCCATCATGGATGAGCCAAATGGACCAAGTGCGTGAAGGAGATCACGATTCTAAGTATTAAACTGACCCAAAAATACTTAAATTAAGGGGAGGATCGCATACCCAGCAAGGGAGGGTCGGACCCCCCCAAGACAGAAGTCAGACCCCCAGTTTTACATGGGGGGTCGGACACTTTAGGAACCAGGGTCGACGGGATCTCCGACCCCCCTATCGACCCCCGGTACTCAGTAAATCTGAAAATTAGGAAAGTTTCCTAATTTCGATGGGATTCCTTCCAAATCTCAATGGGACTTATTTTAGGAGTTTATACTCTATAAATAGGACGTCCCTAAGCCTCTTTTACTCCTTTTACAGTCCTAATTGAATTGAGAGAAAGAGAAGAGAAGGAAGAGAAGGAAAAAAGAAGGAAAGAAGAGAAGAAGGCCAAGGGAGAAGAGCTGCAGAGAAAGAGTATTCTTCTCAGGTATGGATACTAATTCCATGAATTGCTAAAGACCTTAGGATAGATAAAGCAGAGAGTATGATCTCAGAGAAATCCAAACCATCAACCCATGGTTAGGTTTTCATGAAAAACCGTGGGGCAAAATCATGAAAGCCATATAGGTGGTAGAATCATGGTTCTAGACCATAGAACATGTGTAGAATGGATTATAGGAGCAAGCCATAGAACCCCAAACACGAAGAATGGACTGAAGGAAGAAAATCGACCAAAACCCATAGGGGGTCGCATGGGGGGTCGATGGCCAATCGACCCTACCAGACCCTGAGCATCGACCCCCAGTGTTCGGGAAGTCCAGAATAGGGGTGGTCGCACCCAGGGTCGATCTTTACTCCGACCCTACCTCTGACCCCCAGTTAACAGAATGGTTTTAAAAATCAGAATTAATTCTAATTAAATTCTATCGACTTTGTTAGGTCTTCTAGCAATATAATAACAATATAAAGGTGATCTTAAAGCTTAAAAGAGGATTATTAGCAAGCTAAGGTGAGGAAACAGAACTCTAAATTAATTGGTTAATGACAAACTGTTTTCTCTTTTCTTGAGTCCAATGCCATGCTTGATCCTATGCAAATATGTTTGTAATGTGCATACAACATGTAATCCAATATTTTTATTATTTGTTCATGCATATTTACTTTATTGTTTATAACATGATGATGATGATGATGATGATAGGAATAGGCATGTGAAATGTATGTCTGTGGTTGGTGTACTTGATGCGAGCTAGTATCAGGGGAGGTGTGATGGGAACGTCAATAAACGTTAACCTTTGGCAGGTCTCAGCACTTTAGCTCTATCTCTAACTCAAGTCTTGTGCATTAGCATCGTCGTATCGCCATTACTTTAGCAGAACTATTACGTCGTAGAGTATCAGGGGAGGTGGTCTCGGTCCTTGTAGTCTCTGACTCTACCGGAGGGCCTTAGCTCTATCTCTATGGACGTTCTGAGGGATGCTGGGGTGAGGCCTTGGATACACTGTTTGGCATTAGGATTGGTTAGTTGCGAGCCCAGTTTACAAGCCCTCGCCAGCAGGGGCTTACATGTTGGTATGACACTGTACAGCAATAAACGTTAATTTTTATTGTACAATGTTATGGTAGGGTGGATGGAGACGACAATAAACCTTAACCTTTGGGCGGACTTCCACACCCTGTGTATAGAGGCGGGGTCAATAAACGTTAACCTTTGACCACCCAACCATTCTATTGCGTATTACAAATTTTAAACCAGACCAAAGATATGAATTGACTGCATGCATATGTATTGTTGCATTGTTTTGTTTGCTCACTGAACCATGATGTGTGCTCACCCCCTCGACGTCGAATATTTTTAGTTGATGATGCAGGTACTACAGTTGAAGATTATGTCAATGCTCCAGTGTATGGGCACGTAGCGGCGATGGAAGTTGAAGATGAAGTGGATACACATGACCCCTCTTGCGAGTGCAACTCATGTGTATTCGATTAGATTTTTAGTTTTCTTTATTTGGATTTATTAAAGACATGTATTTGATACTTTTTATGTCTTAGTTGATACAGAATAATTTTCTATTTAAATATTAATATCACAGTAGATTCTCAGTTCATTTTACTATAAGACTTCCGCTATTGTGTATTTACTCTGATTATGAATGTCGATATATCAGATTTAGATCAGCCGGATATCGTCTGTACGAGATCCTAGTTGAGCCGTTGGTTTGCTAGCGGTTCATCACAGCATTCTGAATAGTGTAGAATTGGGGTGTGACAAAACAGGTCACGGGTGATTACGATGCCAAAGTCACCAAGATGAAAGCATATCTAGGGAAAGTTAGAGAGTTAACGATAGCTTTCTTAAACTTTGACATCAAGAGCATAGATAGAGAAGACAATGTAGAGGCAGATCAGCAGTCCAAACTCTTAAGTACCGGTCTACCACAATCTAATTGCTTGGTATACGTGAGTCAGATGGACAAACCGAGCATTACCTTAGAGGTCGAGGTCAACCTGCTCACAGACGAGTCATGTTGGATGGATCCCATCTTGGATTTCTTGAGGAATGGAGTACTCCTAGACGACCGCAAAGAAGCATAGAAGATACAAACAAGATCAAAGTGGTACATCATATATGACGATGTCCTATACAAAAGGGCACCCTCTCTACCTCTGTTGCGATGCCTGCGACCCTCTCATGCTATAGGAGCTGTGGAGGATGTTTATGAGGGCTTTTGTGGTAGTCATCAAGTAGGCCGAACGCTGGCATAGAATTTAATCCGACAAGGATACTACTTCCCTAGTATGGTGAAGCAGTGCAAGGAGTATGTGAAAAAGTACATACAATGCCAGAGACAAGCCAAGGTCCAGCATCAGCCAGCCGCCCCACTCTAGCCAATTGCCAGCCCAATTCCTTTCTCCATATGGGGAATGGACATTTTGGGGTCATTCCCCATAGGACTAAAGCAAAGCAAGTTCCTCATAGTAGCCATTGACTACTTCACCAAATGGATCGAGGTAGAGCCAATGCCAAAAATTACGACCCCCAAGGTCATCAAGTTTTTTAAGCTCTCTACAATGTACCAATATGGGATACCACAGGCAATTGTAACTAATAATGGGAAGCAGTTCGACTCGAACAAGTTTCGAGCCTTCTGCAAACAGTACCGGATAGCTCAACATTTTACCTCGGTGCATCATCCTAAGGCGAAAGGCCAAGTCGAGGTCATCAATAGGACTATCCTTGAG